>VXCM01009928.1:0-11015 GCA_014773175.1 Lucifuga dentata | reverse complement strand
TGGTGTTGTGTCACCTTGTGATTGGCTAGCTGGTGTTGTGCTGCTTCGTGATTGGCTCGCTGATGTGTCACTGGCTGGTGTGTCACCTCGTGATTGGGTAGCTGGTGTTGTGTCACCTTGTGATTGGCTGGCTAGTGTTGTGTCACCTCGTGATTGGCTGGCTGATGTTGTATCACCTCGTGATTGGCTGGCTGGTGTTGTGTCACCTTGTGATTGGCTGGCTGATGTTGTATCACCTTGTGATTGGCTGGCTGGTGTTGTATCACCTCGTGATTGGCTGGGTGGTGTTCTGGTTGGTGACTGTCTGGCTGAAGGTGAGCTAATTGGTGACTGATTGATTAATCTGGTGGTAGCTTTTGATTGGCTGCCTGGTGATTGGTTGGATGGCAGCATGCTGCCAGATGATTTACTGGATGCTGCTTTAGTGGCTGCTGATTGGTTGACTGGTGATGTCCTGTCCTGTGATTGGTGTGATGATGCTGTGCTGCCTAGTGGCTGATTGGCTGGTGATGTCTTGGCTGTTGACTGGTGGGATAATTGTGTCCTGGCTGCTGATTGGCTGAATGGTGCTGAGCTGCCTGCTGACTGGCTGGCTTGTGATTGGCTGCCTGGTGCATGGCTGGTTAGTCTGGTGCTAGCTGCTGATTGGCTGGATGCTGCAGTAGTAGCTGCTGATTGCTGTGAGGTGATGGATGTTGTGTCTGATGTGGGGACGTGGTCTGACGTGGGGACGTGGTCTGGGCTGAGTGGCGAGCGGCTAAAGGACGCCGTGTTTTTTCCTAATGGAGCCGCTGCTGTCTGAAGGTCCTTTAAAGAGACAAACTGACATCATTCATATGAACACACAGTCTTCCTAAGACTCCAATCAAATATACAGTATATACAGTGTGTGTGTGTGTGTATTATACAAACACAGGGAGGAGCTATTTTCAGCAAACCAAACCTGACATTAATATAAAATCAAGCAGATGAACAAGCTTTGCTCTCAAATGAATAAAGATTTGATTAATAAGTCTGAAATTCTGTGTTTTTGGGAGAAATTCTTTCCAGAATGTTGCTTGTTAAAAATCAGAATCCAGACGTGACGATGCAGGAAGTCTGAGAGCCAAAACTCAGTTTCTGTGTCTAACAGGGAGGAAGTACGGAACGCCTCTGTGCTCCAAAACAGAATAAAATAAAATAAATCTAATTAAATGAAATAATACAGCACTTCATGTGGGATTTGTTGATAATAATAAAACATAAAATGAGGTCATCTGTTTTTAACCGTGTGAAGATAACGATTTCATTGTTAACAGGACTCATCAGTCAGAGCTGGTTTGTGATGTTACCTGAGCTCTCCGCACTCTCAAACTCACCTTTCATCTCACAGAGCAGGTGAAGGGTCAGTGTGTGTGTGTGTTACTATCAATCACTGATCAGCGATCGTATCGGACATGTTGAAAACGCTGATTGACCTCAGATAAAGCCGCGGCTCTCTGAGCGTCTGGATTCTCACGCCTCTCTGAGCCGCAGGGAATCCAGACAAAAGCAGCCGCTCATTCAGGCCACCAGACAACAGGGACGCGCCCAAACAGTCCTGCTGGGACCTGACATGTTCCCGTCTGACAAACCAGACAGGAAGTCACCTCAACGCTCCCATGCTGCTCAGAGATGAAGGTTTGTACTTTCTCATGAAATGCCAATGATATGAAACATGCTTTCATCATACCAGTATTTGTTTTGCTCAGAGGTGAATGTAGCTGCATAAAAACATCGTCTTTATGAGGATTAAAAAGTCATACGTGATGCTCTTTACCAACTTCAACAAACATAACATTTCAAAATGATACCTTGATTAAATTAATAATCATAATTTGAGAGTCCCATTATCATAATAATGAGAGTCCTTACATAAACTAAATCAGCCAAGCTGCAACATCAACTTAAAGGGCCATACTGGTGATTATTTTGCATGTCTGAGCCCTATAAATACAACATACACATTACAACATAAAGCCGTACACCAGTTTATGTGTTATTTTGCCAAATCTCATAATCTTTAAAACCAAATGTTCAGGTGATGTATTCACCTTAAAGGACCATACCAGCCATTTTTCATGTTTTGCCTAATATCTTCAGTTTTCATACATGTAACGTTACTGACAATCACTTCCCAAAGCATACTACTGGAACGGTGAATTAAAAATGTTTTTCCTACCTTCCAGACCTCCATTGGTTTCAGTTCATTCTGCTATTAAAATCAACTTGTTGATACTGTAAACGTTCTTGGGATAGGTAATCCATCATCACCAACAAGACGTGTATTCAGGTTTTTTTAGAAGTTATGTAATTTTAGTGTTTAAGCTCAATAAAAAGCGTGGAGTGAATGTATGCCTCCACCGGGGAATATAGTCCCAAAAGAAGACCTGCGTTTATGGAAAAATTTAAAGGACCGTGACTTCATAAGGCTGTGTAACTATTAGCAGGAGAAACATGGATTTTTAAGGTGGGTGTATCACTTGAATATTTGATTTTGAAAGATTAAGAGATTTAGCAAAATATCAGGAAAGCTGAAATACAATTTTATCCTTTGGGAAATGATTGTCAGTAACATGCAAAATGGCCATTATGGTCCTTTAAAATTCAGTGTTTCACCTGCTAACATGTATGTCTGGTTGTAGAAGGTATAGTCATTTTAACTTCTCAGTAAAAGTTGTCTTCTCTTGGGACTATATTCCCTGGCGGAGGCATACATTTTCTTCCATGCAGCTCTGCGATGGATCAGTTAAATTAAGTTACTTTGACAAGAAATTTATTAGATGTTTGATTCTCTATGGAACAATATTACAACTGTTTTTCCTGAAAACGGAAAAAGGTTGTCCATCATTTATTGGATTCAAACATGCAAATCCACTGGTATGCTCCTTTAACATTTATTAATGAAAATGACCTAAAAATGAAAATACATGTGGCAGCATTTTCATTACATTAAAAAAAATATATAAATTCACAGTAATCTTACAGGAAGTAGAACCAATAACTGCACAACAACACCATGATGTGTGTGTGTGTATGTGTGTGTGTGTGTGTATATTTACATCATGACGAATATTTGCATCTGTGTATATTTACGTTTAAGTGTAAAAATGTAAGCGTCCAGTGTACACAGAATACTGAACACTGGACTGGAGATGCTGGGATGCCTGAGTAATGCTTTTATTTTGAGTGTGTGAGCTGCAGATTTTTCCTGGTGGGTGTGTGTGTGTGTGTGTGTGTGTGTGTGTGTGTGTGTGTGGCTCCAGCACTGATCAATGCGCGGCCTACCTGTCCTCTCTGGGAAGCGGTGTCCCATTTCTGCAGCTTTATCCTGCTGCTCCTGCTGCTGGAACACAGAGAACAAGGACACATTTGTTCCTGCTGCAGCTTTCCCCGACGACGCCAAACCGCCACCAACGCATCCAACCAGCCAAAAAACACTACCATCCAACCAGCATCCAACCAGCCAACACGTCCCAATAAAANAAATCAACCACCCACTCTTTGCTTTTCTAAATAGCATTGTATGATTGTGATTCTTATTATTAGTAGTAGTAGTGGCAGTAGTATTATTAGTAATAACAATAATAATAAAACAGGCCAAACTGTATGTCAGAGTGGCCGGATGTTATAATCATATTAAAAATGAAATGTAACTCACTTATTAAGGCCATCTGACAGAGGAATGTTGACTTTGTCAGCACCGCAGGATATTCTCACTGAAACGCAAACACGGAATAAATTTCATCCTCTACACGGAATTAAAGTTTTAAGTGCTATCAACATGTTTACATCATCTCTTACTGCAAAAAACCCAACATATTCTGTCGTGTTTTGTGAAAAGAAGCTTTTTTCCTGCGTTTTTACACGCAGAGCAGAAATGATCAGCTGACACGTGACTCACCTTGATGAATTATGATCAGACATAAAGGTAATAAATGGGAAAATCTCCTCCAGCTTAAAGTCGGATCCATTCGTGTTCCGCATCGGTTCGGGCAGCATCACCTGGTGAAAATCCTCCGCTGCTCCATCCGCTGAAGCGCGGCGGCTCGCGCCTCAAGAACCCACCTGCTCATTAGCATAAAATATGCAAAGGTGGGCGCGCAGGGGGCGGGGCCGGANCAAGAACCCACCTGCTCATTAGCATAAAATATGCAAAGGTGGGCGCGCAGGGGGCGGGGCCGGAGCCCGACAAAAACCCGCATGTACTCTCCTCCGCTCATTTTAGAATAACAATGATATTAATATAATAAACGTCGAAGGATTAATAAAACTCATCTAAAGATGACAAACATGAAGGTAAAGTTACATAACGAGCAATAAAACAAAATGAAATGAAGAAAAATAAAGAGGAAAAACCCAGTTTGACCAGTGAGTGTTTTACTTTAATAAAAGCCTCATACTTTCAATTAAGTGTAAAATAACCAAACATGGAAGCAGCATCAGCAGCAGGACGGCAGCGCCACCGTGTGGTCAGACTTCACGCAGCATCAGGACGGAATCAGTCAATTTAGTTAATCAGTCTTTACCTAAAGACTTTATACATTAGTGTTCAAAAGTTTGCAATCACCCAAAAATATTCACGTATTTAAAAGAAACTGATGCTTATATTCACCAAAGAGGCATTAAACGACGTAAATATAGTGACTGATTTATAATTATTCACATAAAACAGCAAAGCCTCATTTTCAGCCTTTACGCGTTTAAAAAAAGCCAAAACAAAAAGATTGCTCAACAAACACGTCAGTCTGTCTGTACATGAAGGTCAGAGTTCATAGAAACATATGAGAGAAACAAACTGGATGAACAGGAAAAGATTTATTTTAAACTGACAAATACAAATAAAGTTCAAATGAGCAACAGATCACGCGTGTGGACGACTGGAAAGGAGTTTTATGGACGATTTGTCTATACGTCCATGATCCTTTTTACCAACACGGATAACACGGCCAAGCGTCACGTGAAAGTCTGGTTTCATCAGGGCAAATGCTTCCTGTCTATACACCTGTCCAGGTGAAAAGGCCTTTGACTGGCTGAACCCTCAGAGACCCGAGCGGCTTTGTGTCGCCAGAGGGTCTCCGCTTTCATACCGGCTGAAGAATGGAGGAAGGTTTGGGAACTGACATGACGAAGTCAAAGTGATTTCTGACATCTATTCATAATGAGTGAAACACACACGCTCAGTGTTGAAAACCTAATAGTCAACTAGTAATCAGCTGCTGAAATAAATATGTTTACCGGCGTTAGAGCCATTTCTTGGTTAATTAGCAAATGTTTAAAATATTTAATTTGGGAAAAGTTTCAAATAAGTTATTATTATTGAATATTTGAATCTTAACTGATTGATTATCGCTGGATCCGTGTCGATGATCGGAGACAGCGCGGCGCCGTGGCTCCGTGAAACCGAGGAGTCTATTTATAGACGCTCAGCTGGAGGCGGAGCCAGCGTTTATGAGGTACGGGGCAGAGGTGTAGCTTTTGACCTTTTGATTTTGAAAATAAATAAGTTATGAAAAGAACAAGAGCGTGAGTCATCATTCCGGTGTGCGTCAGGAAGAGAAGCCCGTTAGAGCGGCGAAGTTTTAAAACAGCCGCCACTACCGGNTCCGGTGTGCGTCAGGAAGAGAAGCCCGTTAGAGCGGCGAAGTTTTAAAACAGCCGCCACTACCGGTATGTGGATTATTTTCAGAAAATCACAGGAATACTATGACAATACTCAGAAAAACGGAATTTAAACAGATACACTGATGGAACAACGTCAGGTTTATACTACAGTACAAAGTTTGCACATTTGTAAATGGTCTGAAGCTGATTCATGTAAAAGTTTGGGGTCGTTTATGAGTTTATTGGGTGAGAAGCCCGTTTTTGTTTTTTGTGGATCTCCTGGATCACCATCTCACGTTGGTTTTATTATTAATATTTTGTGTAAGAACAGGGTCATTATGAGTTTATTTTAATGCTCATCTGAAGAGAAACGACCTCCGCTTCCTTTGCTTTACATCGTGGGTCGACGTTCCCTGCCGTGGGACGGTCCAGAGTCTCGCCGCCTTGAACACCTGACCTTAAACTTCCTACATTTCCCAGAATGCCTCTGGACCGCCAACGACATGCCGGTCCGTGCTGCTGTGACCTTTAATCAGTCCGTTTGTTAAAGTCACAGTGACGTTTCAGTTTTAATAACTTCATCAGCTCGCCTCTTTGCAGCAACATGAATGTGACAGAAAAACATCAGTGAGAACAAATCAGTCATACAGCACATGTTCACATGTTCATGTGTTCACGCTGGCTTTTCTCTGAACTGAGATTAAAGCAGTAATGTTGTGTAAGAACTTTACACGATGAAATTATTACAATTCTGTCAGATCCAAACATGAATGACTCATTTCTCTGGTTCATTTAATGACAGGAAGTCTGATGATAAAGTCTAGTTTACAGAGTTTTATCACGTGTGTAAACTTGCTGCAGGCACTGTAAACACAAAACACCAAAAACTTTACTAACGAACCAAAACAGTCACATACAGCTGAAGAAAAATGTTAAACGTGACCGACGTCTCAGATTAAAAAAACGCCAAAAATGAAACCTGCAGGTCAATTTTTGCTGATCTGTATGAAGCCGAGCCTATCTGGTTATTATCAGATTACCTGGTTATTATTAGATTACTTGGAAAGTCTTTACAGTCATGATGTAAAAGTTCACGTTCACAGAAAACTTCAATAAGAGGAATTGTACCAAAATGTTGCAAAGCTAAAATCTGATTTCTATAAAACGTTTTCACCATCTCAACTTCAGAAACATCATATGTACATAAATACACAACATAAGACATAAAAACTGATTAAAATAAATTTACTCAGGAAAAAAAGAGATGGAGACTTGTTCATCTGTTTTTGAAGTATTAACAGGAAAACGTGACTCAGCTGATTTTTGAATCTTAATAAAAAACACAAAGAGAAACAGATTCAGCAGTTTGAGGATGAAACTTTCTGACTTAAATAAAAACCAAACCGACAAACACACCAACCTGTTGTTTCTGCTCCTTCACACGATCACCATGGTTACTTTTACGCTTTGACACTGATGATGTCATACCATGTGATGAGCAGATTAGCGGAGGTTAACGCTCTTTCTTTGCTGCCCTGACGCGTGCTGCATTATCTGGGCCGGTGGTTGGCGAGCAGGAAGTCCTTGTCTTTGCAGGTGAGACAGAGTTTGAGATTCCGGAGCGAGCCACCCGCACAGCAGAACGCCCACACGCCCATCAGGAACAGGATGACGTAGGTGGGAACCAGACTGCCGACATATTCAGGGTTCTGGAACGTCTGCAGGAGAAATAATAAAACATCAACAGGATCATTCATACAAACAACAGGAAGCTCTGAGAGTCAAATCTCACCAAGATCAACAATGTCCAAAACCTCAATAAAAACACCGCCAAGATTAACGCCATTCAGATGGATCCTTTAGCACTGATTTCAGGTGGCCGCCCACGTAGATCCTAAAATAAAACCCAATGGCAGGACGGAGGGTAGACACACACACACACACACACACACACACAAAGCTTAAAGAAAGGTCTCTTCCAGGCTAAAACCTTCTTCCTGATCCAGAATCTGATCCAGATCACGTTTTTTTCTGTCCCTACATTTCATCCTAACTTTTCCTGCAAACAAACACACACAAATCAATGCCAGTGATCACATGACCTCAGGTTTCCTCTCCTGAACTTTCACCACGTTACACGATAGTTTCATTTTCTTCATGTTTGATTCTGTCGCCATGTTTAATGTATGGACAGACGTCTTACCTGCGCACAGATGTTCTGTCTGATTCTTCAACTCATTTCATGACGCTTTGATCACAAGTCAAGTTTATCTGTAGCCAACATCACAGCGATGCCTCATCAAACCAGCTCACGCTATTAACATGTCAAAAACACGCAAAAAAAATCTCCTCTACTGAAGAAGTAAGAAAAGAAGAAGGATTATAAGTCTGTGATATTACATGTAATGCTAGTAAAAGTTCTGTGATGATATGTAGAACCAAGGGAGATACAGATCTAATACTTCCTGATTTTAAATGATCTGGACGTTGCTTAGCAACTGTAATAAAACTAAATATCCTGGGTGCTACATGACGCAGGAAATGTCTGATGATGATGATGATAATATCCTTAGGCGTGTCGCATCATGTATGCTCAGGCCAACATGCTATAAGAACATTTAGTATGTGTGCAGAGGAGGTCAAAGTGGTGCTGTACCGCTCTATGCTGCCACCTGCTGGGTAAACCATAAAAAGGCAGGCGTGACGCCACGAGAATTCTGCTCAGACATGATAAAAACCTGAAACACACAGATTCATCTGTCGTCTACATGAATCTGTGTTTCTGGTTAAAGAAGCTCAGATCTGAATGAACGCGTCCAAGACACGGTACAGCCGTTTACTGTAAACACAAGTTCTGTTGTTACTTCTGTTTTTATGTGAATTTTATATTTTATGGACCAAGAGTCTGAATAAAACTACTACTACTACTGCTGCTACTACTACTACTACTGTTACTACTGCTACTACTGCTATTGCTGCTACTACTACTACTACTACTGTTACTACTGCTACTACTGCAAATTTAAAATGATTGCTTCCCTCTGCGAGACGAGGCACTTTTTAACACGTCTGCTGCCTTACCAGACAGGAAACCAGGAGATGACTGATGACGACGGCAGCCACCGCCCACCAGCGCTGCTTCTCACAGGCGTCAAAGAAGACGACGCCCCAGAACATGTGGAGCAGGATGATGGCCATGGTCATGAAGGCTGGAGGGGACAGGAAGAGGGCAGGATTCTGTCAAATCCATCACATCCTGCCTTTTCTGCTTGAGTTACTGATTTACTACATTTTCCCAGAATTCCCTCTGACAGCCTGCAGAGGACAGAATGTCACATCTCTGTTTGGACAGTCAAATAACATCACCTGCAGGGTTTAGAAGTTTGTTGCTGCAAACAGCATCAGCAGAAACTGGCTCACGCATGGCAAGTAAAAACGGTACGAGAGACTCTGTACCTGAGGACAGGAAGTAGTGCTGCGAGTCTCCGTGGATCCCCACAGTTCCCGGTCCCACAGAGTCAGCCAGGATGTTGACCACTGAGAATGCGCCGCTCATGAAGCCAAAGCCGAGACCGGATACTGAGACAAAAACCAGAGACAAAAACTACAGAAACAAAAACTACAGAGACTTTTTGTCTCTGTAGTTTCTATTTTGTACTTGTACTCTCTACTTTCTACTGAGACACAAAGTACTGAGACAGAAAGTACTGAGACAGAAAGTAGGAGGTAGTACCGTAGGCCAGCTGGCGTATGGAGATGGGCATGGTTTCCTCCTGACTGAGAGCGAGGAGGCCTTCATTAGCTTTCCTGCAGAAACACAAACATAAACAACATAAACAACACAAATACAAACAACACAAACATCAAAATAACACAAACATCATAACAACACAAATATCATAAACAACACAAACATCATAAACAACACAAACATCATAAACAACACAAACATCATAAACAACACAAACATCATAAACAACACAAACATCAAAATAACACAAACATCAAAATAACACAAACATCATAACAACACAAACATCAAAACAACATAAACATCATAACAACACAAATATCATAAACAACACAAACATCAAAATAACACAAACATCATAACAACACAAATATAAACAACACAAACATCAAAATAACACAAACATCATAACAACACAAATATCATAAACAACACAGACACCATAAACACAAACAAACAACACAAACATCAAAACAACATAAACATCATAACAACACAAATATCATAAACAACACAAACACCATAAACACAAACAAACAACACAAACATCAAAACAACATAAACATCATAAATACAAACATCAAACAACACAAACATCATAAACAACACAAACATCATAAACAACACAAACATCAAAACAACACAAACATCATAACAACACAAATATCATAAACAACACAAACACCATAAACACAAACAAACAACACAAACATCAAAACAACATAAACATCATAAATACAAACATCAAACAACACAAACATCATAAACAACACAAACAACATAAACATCAAAACAACACAAACATCAAAACAACACAAACATCATAAACATCAAAACACCACAAACATCACAAATACAAACATCACAAACATCATAAACACCACAAACATCAAAACAACACAAACATCATAAACAACAAAACAACACAAACGACACGAACATCACAAACATCATAAACAACATAAACGACACAAACATCATAAACAACACAAACGACACAAACATCATATACAACACAAAATCAAAACAACACAAACATCAAAACAACATAAACAACAAACATCATAAACAAACGACAAACATCACAAATGACAAACATCACAAACGACAAACATCACAAACATCAAAACAACACAAACATCAAAACAACACAAACATCATAACAACATAAACATCAAAACAACACAAACATCAAAACAACACAAACGACACGAAAATCACAAACATCATAAACAACACAAACAACACAAACATCAAAACAACACAAACAACACAAACATCAAAACAACACGAACATCACAAACATCATAAACAACATAAACATCAAATCAACACAAACATCAAAACAAAACAAATGTCATAAACAACACAAACATCTAAACAACACAAACATCATAAACAACACAAACATCAAAAACACAAACATCTAAACAACACAAACATCATAAACAACACAAACATCAAAAACACAAACATCAAAACAACACAAACATCAAAACAACATAAACATCATAAACGACATAAACATCATAAATGACACAAACATCAAAACAACACAAACATCATAAACATCATAAACAACACAAACATCATAAATAACACAAACAACACAAACATCATAAACAATATAAACATCAAAACA
>VXCM01009927.1:0-11008 GCA_014773175.1 Lucifuga dentata | reverse complement strand
CATACTTCACACACACACACACACACACACACACACACTGCACACGCACACATATACACACACTTCAGACACACTTCATACACACTTCACACACACACACATACATACTTCACACACACAGACACGTGTGGAACATGCTTACATCAGAATTAATGACTCCATCGTTTGCTGAAGACGTGATTGCATGAAGCATGTGACAATTCCACATGTTGAGGACGTACATGTCAACATGTTTTATTCATTTTATAACATATATCTGAATTCATGTACAATCATATCATATTACTCTGTTAGAGTATAATTACTCTGATTAATGCACACAAACACACACACGCTTCACACACAGACACACACTTCTCACACACACATACTTCATACACACACACACACATGCACTTCCTACACACACACACACCACACACAGACACACACACACTTNCTGTCTCTTATACACACACACACACATGCACTTCCTACACACACACACACCACACACAGACACACACACACTTCTCACGCACACATACACACACTTCACACAGACACACACTTCATACACACTTCACAGACACACACATACACACTTCACACACACACAGACACTTCTCATATACACACAGACACACACACACACTTCTCAAACACACACACACTCACACACACACACACACACACACACACACAGCAGCTAGCTGCATTGGTTTTGTACTGTTTCAGTCAAATCCTTCACATATGATGAACGTGTCATGAAACAGGAAGTGCATTCTGAGGCGTTAGCGGTTAGCCATGCTGCTAGGCGCGTTAGCCGCTGGTTGTTGGCTAGCTAGCTCCAAGTGACTGCAGAAGTTCAAACTGGTCTGAAAGCCGCTTCTTTCATTGCCATTTTCCAACGATGATGAGTCTTTTCAGCTATGGCCGCTGCGGTGACAGAAACATGAAGCATACACGCTTGATCAGCTTCCTGCTGAACTTTCTATCAGTTTGTCCTGCGAAGCTGCTGCACAGAAACATGCTGTTAGCTGTAACTCAGAGGCCAGCCGTACGCTAACATGTCCCTGATCAGTCTGCCTACAGAATACTGTAGAACTCTAACGTGTGGACAATGCGAGGACGGAGTCTGTCTGCATCCTAACGTCTTTCCTCTTTCACCTTTTAGTCACATTCAATGTGACCCGCCTGTTAATTCACATAGAAACTTTAGTTAACCACAGCTTCCTCCTTAAAAGTAACAGTTGTTAATTGTGAGATTAATTTTAACCAACAAGTTTACTTTTGTTGCTAAGGAAATGTTATTTTCATTGGGCCTCATTCACCAATGTCTTTGTCTTTCTTCAATTTGTTCTTAAGAAAGTTGCTAAGAGAAGTGTAGTAAAACCTGGAGTATGAGATGGAAACACAGGTTATCAGATGAAGAGTAATGACCTGTCAAATTAATCCCAAATGACCAAACCACCTGTCCAAGTATTATGTTTTATCATTTATATATTATTTATCTTTTCATACTTGTTGTTATATATTAGTCATTAGATATTCTTTTCTTACTCAGTATTATATTACATTCAAGGCATGTAACTGNTATTAGTCATTAGATATTCTTTTCTTACTCAGTATTATATTACATTCAAGGCATGTAACTGTAGAAGACATAAGACCCAGATATAGAGATTATATCAATGTTAATCAGTCTTGCTTCAGCATATTTTAGCAACACATTTTACTTATTCATATATGTTATTTTGTTTTGTTTCATTTGGATTTTTACAGTATTGTATGGCAAAATATTATATGTGGTGCTTTTCAGCCTTATATTATTCATTATATTACTTATTTTTGGTATTAATCACGTTTTTATATATTATGTGAGTTTATACACATTTTTATACACATTTTACAAGGTCAAATGAGGTGAAAAGCGCTCAGGCGCTACTTACTACTGAGGGGTGAAAGAGCAGCGCACCCAGCTGCGTCGCTGCACCCAATTGCATTAAGACAGGAAATATACCCAAATATGGCACAGTGCCGGTAAATTTAGAGTATAAAAAGCCTGGATTTTGATGACTTAAGGGGGCTTAACCTGAATGACTGGGTAATACGTGCTTTTTGTCAGCTTGAGAATCCTTTTTTGATACTTTGTGTATTTTATTGATAATCCTGAAGAGGAAGATTTGTAACTTTTTACCTTTTTAATAAATTTTTACATTTTTGAAACTTTACTATTTCTCCGTCTGCCTGTCATTCTACTCAACTTCTGGTCAGTACGATTTTGATATCTACAGGGTGGGGGCTGATGTGGCTTAATTGTTGAGCCACCTCTGGTAAATACTACAACCATCATTAACATCGTCAGAGCACCTGAGACCAACGGGGTCAAGGCAACTCAGGTAATCTCTGACCATCTAGATTTATACTCGCTCAAGATTCAATTTTGACCCGTTAGGGTACTTTAAGGGTGACCTGAGTACCACTGTCCATCTTATTAGGGCTAGGCACAGGGTGTGCATGGTTCACTAATAAAATAAACGGACATAATTTAAGAAGTCTACGTCGGATTCATGACATGTCTTTAAACCGCGGAATTGTTTGCACCTTTGTTCTTAAATTGATGAATATCAGTGTCCTCGTAAATTGCAGGCACATGCCTGTCGTCTCTAATTAGCACAGGTAAACACTTAGTATAGTAAGACTATACTAAGTGTATAGTAAGACTATAGTAATGGTATAGTAAGACTATAGTAAGGCTATAATAAGACTATAGTAAGTGTATAGTAAGTGTATAGCAAGACTATAGTAAGTGTACAGTAAGACGATAGAAAGTGTATAGTAAGAGTATAGTAAGGCTATAGTAAGTGTATAGTAAGACTATAGTAAGGTTATAGTAAGTGTATAGTAAATGTACAGTAAGACTATGGTAAGTGTATAGTAAGAGTATAGTAAGGCTATAGTAAGACTACAGTAAGTGTATATAGTAAGGCTATAGTAACTATACTAAGATTATAGTAAGTGTTTAGTAAGACTATAGTAAGTGTATAGTAAGACTATAGTAAGGCTATAGTAAGTGTATAGTAAGATGATAGAAAGTGTATAGTAAGAGTATAGTAAGGCTATAGTAAGACTACAGTAAGTGTATATAGTAAGGCTATAGTAACTATACTAAGATTATAGTAAGTGTTTAGTAAAACAATAGTAAGTGTATAGTAAGACTATAGTAAGGCTATAGTAAGTGTATAGTAAGACTATAGTAAGGCTATAGTAAGTGTATAGTAAGACTATAGTAAGTGTTTAGTAAGACTATAGTAAGTGTATAGTAAGACTAGTAAGGCTATAGTAAGTGTATAGTAAGACGATAGAAAGTGTATAGTAAGTATAGTAAGGCTATAGTAAGTGTATAGTAAGACTATAGTAAGAGTATAGTAAGGCTAAGTGTAAAGTAAGACTATAGTAAGTGTATAGTAAGACTATAGTAAGTCTATAGTAAGGCTACACTAAGACTCTAGTAAGGCTATAGTAAGACTATAGTAAGTGTATAGTAAGTGTAAAGTAAGACTGTAGTAAGACTACAGTAAGTGTATAGTAAGAGTATAGTAAGTGTATAGTAAGACTATAGTAAGGCTATACTAAGACTCTAGTAAGGCTATAGTAAGACTATAGTAAGTGTATAGTAAGACTATAGTAAGTGTATAGTAAGACTATAGTAAGTGTATAGTAAGGCTACACTAAGACTCTAGTAAGGTTATAGTAAGACTATAGTAAGTGTATAGTAAGACTGTAGTAAGGCTATTGTAAGTGTATAGCATGATTATAGTAAGTGTATAGTAAGATGATAGAAATTGTATAGTAAGAGTATAGTAAGTGAATAGTAAGTGTATAGTAAGACTATAGTAAGTGTATAATGTATAGTAAGGGCATGAAAGGGCATAAAAGAGCATGACACTGCAGGGCCATGTGCACTCAGGTGTAACACGGATCGAGATGAGAAAGAAAAAACAACACACAAAAAAAAAAATGCAGAAACGTAAATCTAAAGAAGGTGGCGCGCAGGGCCCAAAGCAGAAAAAAAACTTTAATGGTGCTCAGCTAGAGGTTTTGCTGCAGGTGACCAGCAAATGAGCTCCAACAACACGTGTCTTGGCAGACTGAAACGTCCAAGAAGGTACGCATCGCTCTCCGCAAACAAATCAACGTGGTCCCGGAAAATGCGCTCCCTGCTCAGCGCACGATCAGCGACGTCTAGCAGCAGCAGTAAATATGACATTGTCCAAGTAAGCTATGATGAAAAATAAGTCTATAAATAGTGACCAATCACTGATTATGGGGCATGGTACCCAATTAAACTAATTGATATGGATGGAAGTGTTAATGTTTATTTTAAGAGACCATAATTCTTTGAAAAATGATGCAAATACTTATTTTTAAAAAAAACAAAAACATAATGTGATTTCAGTTACATAATATTCAACAAATGTATACTCTAAAGAAAAATGCAATTATTTTGCACAATCATGTCAGCCCTCAGATGTAAGTGTGCTGTGGAGCGTTCGTAGCTTTTGTTCTTAGCTAAGAACAAATCTCAGATAAGAAAACTTTAGTGAATGTCAGAATCTTCTTAAAAACTGTGAGTGGGTTTTAAGAACAAATTTCTTCTTAAGAACGGTTGGTGAATGAGGCCCATTGAGTCCAAGTTAACCCTTAAGAGAACAACATTATTAAACCAGACCTAGACACACACTTCCTGTTTATTGACATCATTGAGGAGAGGCCATTGAAACTTTTAAAAATCCTTCTAATAATAAAATGAAAAATTCTTAGACTTTAACTAGTTTGTATTCTTTATTTAGCAAATGAATAAGCCTACAGCAATCAATGAATAATATGAATATAGAAATATAAAACTTGACAAACTCTCACCATAATTCTATATCTGCACATAATTCTATTACTAGCAGAAAAAAAAAATACAAAATAGACTTACAGCTCCAAAAGGGTTAAAAAAAAAATATATATATATATATATATATATATAAAAATGGAAAAATAGAAAAAGTATAAAAAAGCAGAAAAAATCAATAACTGAAAGAATCCTTGTCCAGGAAAAGTGAAGAATAAAAAAACTGAAGGTTCTCAACTTCATCCTTGGTCCCTGGAATGCTCAGCAGAGCTTATTGATCGTCAATTTAATAAATGCTTTGTTGGTGCTGTAGAAAGTGTGATGTTCTCGTGTTCCTCATGTTCTCAATAAAATAGATAAGAAACTTGAAATAGGTACAGCTCAAAAAAAGAATAAAACATGAAACTTATAAAAATGTAAAAATGGCAAAATGTGGGAAAATTATAAAAATGTCAAATATAGAAAAATCAGAAAACTGAAAAATACTTATGGCTCAAAAAAAGACTACAAAAGAATTATAAAACTGTAAAAATAGAAACGTGTAGAAAAATGAGAAATTATAAAGATGTACAGAGACTTACGGCCCAGGAAAAATGAAGAAAAATCTGAAGAAAATCCTCATGTGTCATCAAAAACCTCAACAAAGCTTGTTGCTCATCAGTTTAATAAATGCCCTGTTGGTGCTGTGAACAGCACGAAGTGTCATTTTAATCTTTTTTCTTGTAGACAGAGAAATCTCCTGACTTCTCTGCGGTGTTGTGAGCTTTAAGACCCCATTAGGTGCCTAAGCATGCCAGCT
Organism: Lucifuga dentata; assembly: GCA_014773175.1. Lineage (NCBI taxonomy): Eukaryota > Metazoa > Chordata > Actinopteri > Ophidiiformes > Bythitidae > Lucifuga > Lucifuga dentata. The sequence goes on along the minus strand of VXCM01009927.1, from coordinate 5,324 downwards.
ATGCTCTGCCCCAAATCCATCACTTGGACATGAAGTCTGCTGAAGAGTCCCGGTCCGTGGGACCTCTGCCTCAAAGTTCAAACTCTCACTTCCTTTATACTGTTTTCTACAATCATAAATTACATAGATAATGATCTAAGAACCACTCAAACATCTCATTACTTCTTTCTCCTGCCATGTTAATCGCTGATTGGGTGGACAAGTTTAGCAGAGGATGGATTTGACCATCGCTCCTAATTCTTCATGCACTTTTACCTTCTAAGATCATTTTGCCAGCCTTTGTCCCATCTTTCATGCACCTTTCTTTACCTTTTTATGGTTATTCCACCACTCTTTTCCCGCTGCCAATTCTTGCAGAGGTCAGGATGTGGTGCCTGCTACGAGAATTCTGCTCACACACTTCCTGACTCTTAACACAAACCTGCAGCCGCTTTGGCCTTCAGCTGAGAAGGACCTTTCACCCATATTTCATCAAATCAAAGAACTTATAACACACATCCCATCAAAATCTTTTCTTTTTGAAACATAAAAGTATAAAACTTAAAAATGATTAAACATATGTTTAAGCTGCTGCTTGTTAAGCTTTTAAAAATCACATAAAAATTCCCTCAATTGGTCTTTTTTCTTATTCTATTTCTTCGTTTTGCTCAGGCTCAAACACTCCTTTGATCAAATGCTGATCAGATCCATCAGCAGCCCATCATTTTCCATATGGATGGTAGCTTCCATGTTTTTTGACAATCCGCAAGAAGTTTTGGAATAATGCTTCTGAAGTTTAACAACGGCAACACTTGAGTGTCATACACATAACGTGTTTCACGATATCCATCACGCAAAGCTTTGATAAATTCTGAGAAGAGAGAGTCAAAACAACAAATTCGGTCCATCAGGTAGTAGAAAGGGGGGGTGAGTAAGTCATCTGTGAGGGTGCTAAAGGCTGAGGGTTCAATACAGAGATATCTCATCCAGACAACCAGCTTCATAACACGGCCTCCACTTCTCTTCACTGGAACCACTGCAGCTCTGTCAGTCTGCATTCAGCTCCATCCACACATCACAGAGTCTTCATGTCCTTCAGGAGAAACTGCCGCCCTCTCAGTTGCTGTACGGGTCCTCTGCCAGCAGAGGGAGCCACAGCTCTGATACCAACCCGCTGATCTGAGTGTTCAAGGCTTATTTCAGCCTGTTCATTAGATGATGACTATTGATCCCGCAGCACCGTTTGTCTCTGCTCGGTGAAGAAACTGATTTACAACAAGAACAAGCACTGGCAACCACACAAATGATGCATTACAGAAGCACGTAAAATACATTGAGGTCATTACATGGTGATGTAAAGTGATGATTCACCGCTGTTGGCTCCGTGGCTCGCATTCACTGCACATGTAAAGCCAAAGCTGGGCTAAGACACAGAGATAAAAGGTTGAAGTGTCAAGCAGATGAATTGTGAAAAATGACCATGGAGCCCGTACAAAAAAAGGAGTGCAAGAATGGAGCGTTGGCAGTCTTTCCAAAATGCAGATTTGTGTTCTGTGGCTGATCCAACACGGCTTCGGGTCCTCCAGGGATCCACAGAATCACAAATCGGCACCGTGGAGGAGACGCCGCTTCAGACTTTGATCAAATATACGGACTGGTTAAAGATGCAAGAGAAGACAGACATTAATTTTAGTTGTAGTTATTAAATTATTTCCTCTTTAAATCTGCCTAATTCAATTAATAGTTTTGTGGCATCAAATTCCCAGTAGAACAAAAGAAGAACACAAAAGTTACTCTTTAATGCCACCAAGCTTCGTTAGAAAACTTTCGTATTAATCCCATGTTATTGGGCTTTAATTGTGCATTAAAGGAAAATACCAGTGATTTTGCATATTTGAGCCCAATAAATACTTAGCATACACCTTACATTACTGCCAACCTTTTCCCAAAACATACTACTGGAGCAATAGACTTTAGACTTTTTTTCCCCCCCTCTTTTGCATATTTCCATATTTTGCACGCTGGTGTTAACATGTTGTCAGGATTTCCGTGGAGCTCTGAAATAGAACATGAATTTTACATGGATCAAATAAATAGCCACGACCACTTTACTGTTAAATTTGAGTGGCTTTTAATTATGTCCTTACTTGTTTGTGACATTCAGACCAAAGCACGCTAAAATATGAATAAATTAGCATTCTTACTGGCATTGTGAAAATAAAAGTGTCCTAAAAAAGATTCCATTATAAGTTTTCATCTCCATTATTCCATTGTACAACTATACTAAAAGCAGCCAATCAGAACGCTCATAATAACTTTTTACAAGCAAGTTGAGTGACAACGATTTTATCCAACAGGAAACACTTAGGTTGAAACTGACCAATCACGGACCTCGGTGGGTCGTTTACCTGTGTATGTAACGGCTCACCTGAGCCCTGCATCTCCACCTGCGGTGCCAAACTGCTGCTATACCAGGATTTTCCTGTCAAAATGAATTTAAATCTCAGATCAGCTGAGTGATGTAGTTCTATCAGCAAAGACTATTTAAACATGTGAATACAGTAAATATTACAACATAAAGCTCTTTGTATGTGTGAGACAGAAAAACATAGAGACACGTAAACAGCATGACTGATCAACGTTAAAACCAAACGCTCTCCGGATTCTCTGATGTTTCATCGTTTAAACTTACCATATATACTCAACTATAAGCCAAGTTTTTTTCACCAAATTTCACAGCGCATATTGGGGTCGGCTTAGTCGAGTAATTCAATTCAGACCGAAATTTCCAGGCGTGGAAATACTACCAATTACCACTATCCATGGAAAATAGTTTAAATCATACCGTATAATGAGATATTTCCTGACTAAACATCTTATTAAGCACGTGTTACGGAGGCCAGTAAGACTAACGTAATCAGCTGCCGAAATAAATATCATGTTTACCGGTACCGGTGTTAGAGCCATTTCTTGGTTAATTATCAAATGTTTAAAATATTTAATTTGGGAAAAGTGAAATCAAATAAGTTATTAGTTTTAATATGCTGATGATCAGAGCCGGCTCCGTGAAGTGCCGCTATGATCCGCTATGATACGTACCGGCTCCGTTACGAAGGATCTATAGACGCTCAGCTGGAGGAACGGGGCAGCGGTATAGTTATTTACCTCACCTCACCTCATGTTTTGTTGTTTTGATTTTGAAAATAAATAATCCACGAAAAGAACAATGATGTTATCATTACGGTGTGCATCAGGAAGAGAAGCCCCGTTAAAGCGGTGAAGTCTTAAAACAGCCACGACCCGTACGTGGATTATTTTCAGAAAATCAGAGGAATACTATGACAATACTCAGGAAAACAGGTAATTTACTAAACAAATAAACTGATGGAACAACATCAGGAGGTCGGCTGAGGGAATTACAAAACTCGGTATGGAGGAATGTCCAGCACATAGACAGACCCGCATCGACTCAGGTACAGGATAATTATTGAAAACACGTAACGGGTGAGATTCTTAAAAAAAAACTCACTATAACTACACAGCTAAATATGCTAAATAAGTGCTGTGATAATTAAAGCTCATTTGTAAAGCTTTCCTTACCTTCATCACTGCATCATTGGCGATTCAGAAGAGGAAGAGGAGTCCGGAAAACTTAAGCTAATGTTAGTTATGTTCAGCTGTTTACCGGTACCGTTAACGTGGATTATTTTCAAAACATCACAGGAATTCTATGACCATACCCAGAAAAAAAAGGTAGGCTAACTTGCTAAACAAATAAATTGATGGAGCAACTTTGGGGAGGTTGCCTTATATACGGGTTTCTGTAAAAAGCTAAATTTGCAGGTCAAAATTGGGGGGTCAGTTTATAGTCGAGATCGCATATAGTCAAGTATATACGGTAATCATTTAAAATAAGTATAAAAATAAAAACTATTATTATTTCATATTTTTTTAAAGATGACGGTGGGATGACCTCGGAACTGGAAAGTCTGACCTCGAAATTACATCATTTGCCATTGCGGGACATTCGAGTTAAAGTGGGAGAGAACATGGACGCCTTCATGCAAACTTTTCTTTTGTTTGCTCTGTTGGACCAAAAGATGTTAAATTTTAACATTTATGAGCTGCATCGCCAGTTTTATATTTTACTCTGTCTGTATGCTGATTAATTTAAAGAGAATGATTCTAAACTTGGCAGTTGGAGCAGCCATGTTGAAATGACGTCGATCCTGGAATCGGGGTTGATAAAGTTTAAAGTTTAGGTGGTGTTTCCTTTGGACTTTTCCCAGTCGGAAGTTGGAAATTCCGAACTCATAACAAATGTAGCATTAGACAAAGAATCAATTATCCAACTTATTCCAGGCTGGCTCACTGTAGCATTGAATGTGGGCATGGCTTCTGCTGAATTTAACCGAAGTTTCAACATGCTAATGTTGCTACATAGAAAATAATGGCGAGTTATTGCTGAATGAATTTTTCATGGCTGTCACATTGGAAAAATGTATAATTCTTTTTTCTGCTTAAAGTGGCAAAAAGTTTTAGTGCCACGTAGGCCTCACCGTATAAACTCGTGTATAAGCAACGCCCTGATGTTGTTCCATCAATTTATTTGTTTAGCAAGTTAGCTGTTTTTCTGGGTATTGTCATAGTATTCCTGTGATTTTCTGAAAATAATCCACGTACCGGTACCAGTAAACAGCTGATTACCATAATTGACATTAGCCGACATTAACTTTCCCGGACTTCTCCGGAAAAGTTAATGTCGGACTTCTCCGGACTTCTTCCGGAGTCCTGCTCTGTGTAATATATGGTACCATACTGGTATAAAAAACAGCACTTTTATAAGGTCGTCCTGTCTCTGATTGGCCCATTCTTTTCTCTTTGATCAATCACAGCAGAGCTTACTGGCCACTGCAAAATGTGCTATAAGTTTTAGTCAGGAAATATCTCATTCTAAGGTATGATTTAAACTATTTTCCATGGGTAGTGGTAATAGGTAGTATTTCCACCCCTGGAAATGTCCTTCTCTGGGATCAAATCTGAATTTCTGTGTATAAGCCAACCCCTGATTTGCTTTGTGAAATGTGGTAATAAAAACTCAGCTTATACTCGAGTATATATGACTATAAGTATATACGACTTAGAGACATGTCTTTTAGAAATTAAAAAATGGATGAATATAAACTTTCTGCTGTTAAATGCTGATAAAACAGAACTGTTAGTTGTTAGACCAGCAAAGCATGGGGATTTGTTTGAGAATTTGAGTGTTAACGTTGACGATTGTATTATTCCTGAAAGCTCGACCATCAAAAACCTTGGAGTGATTTTTGATTCCCGTTTAACAT
>VXCM01009926.1:0-26609 GCA_014773175.1 Lucifuga dentata | reverse complement strand
GTCTCTAAGCCATACAACATCGCTGGTCTCACCACCGTTTTGTACACCTTTCCTTTCATTCTTGCTTTGATACAACGCATGTTTTCTCAAATTCCACGCTTTCTCACATAATCGGCAAATGAAAAAAATATTTCTTTCACACCTACTTTTTAGAATACTATAGTCGTCCATCAAAAAATAATTACATCCATCATGGTTCTTATTATTAAATTGGCTAGTTCTTGGGACATGATATACAGCACAATAAAGAGTAACCAAGTAACATCCAACACCCTTTCACTTTAAGAGTTTAACCTGTGAATATATTGAAAAGATTATTCCAGTTTTAGCTGTAACAATTCTTTGTGGCATGAAAGTAAAGCACATTATGAATGTAAAGTACTTACACTTCATAACAAATCACCTGTAGGACCACCATTGTCTGTTATGAAGTATTCACGCACTAAACTTCAGCTTTTTTGTCCTTGGCATGGATCCTCTCACATTTTCATCACATTTTCTCTGTTTGCAGTTTAAAATCTTGGAGCGAATGAGATCCTTAGGAATGATTCCCGTGTTGCCAGCCTTCTCTGGGAATATTCCCAAGGGAATACTCAGGTAACTTGTGGTTTTCATTGGTTACATTACAAACTAAATCAGTGGGGGTGATTATTAAAACACAGCATCAGAGGGCTGTACGACGAAGCGAGATTAGTGTGTTAGCGAGGTGTGTTGAGCCTAAAGCCAGGGTTTTCATTGTCATGAAGGTGGCTCTCTTTTAACCTGGCTGGATCACCATGGCAACTCATGCTTCAGACATAACCTGGTCGGACCAGGTTTTGTTCAGAGTTTCAGCTTGAAATCGACTATAAAATGCGTCACACTTTGCAAACTTGTCGAGCCGTGCGTTAGGAATGCTACCGAACGGAGCCGTGACTTAAAGTAGCGCAAACTGTATGCATAACAATCACTAGTTTTTTTGATCAAATCAAAGTGAAATTATATATATGATTAGGTCAACAAACTAATAAAATTAATTTCACTTTGATTTGGTCAAAAACTAGTGATTGTTATTCAAAGAAACCCTGGATCTGATGAACATACTTCATGGTATAGTCCGGTACAGTACAGAGAACATGTCGCAGCCACGTTCTCTGATTCATGAGTTCTGTTACCAGCCTGTTTCAGCGTTTGTGTTGAATGAAGGTTGCATTATTACAGTATTAACTCATTTGCATGTCAGCTAAGCCATTCATGAAAACACACTGTTTCGCAATAGGCCTCTAATTAAAATCTGTCTGAATACACAAATAATGTCAGAACATTTCACCGTTCCTGTCTTTGAAAACCAAACTAATGCAATATCTGTCTTTGACAAATAAATACAACCAAAAATAAAATGTATTTCTTTTGAAATAGATTTGTCACAGGCCATAAGGCTTCCTTTAGCTTTAATGTGAATTAATATGCTAGCTGTGCTTTGTGTGTGTGTGTGTGTGTGTGTGTGGGGTGTGTGTGGGGTGGGGGTGGGGGCATGCAGTCAGAGGTCATTTATTAACCAAGTATTTACATAAAAAGGAAACAACTGCTGCATTGGTCAGGAGTTGAATCCAGTTAACTGCTTTTAAGGCAGCGATGCTAACCACTATACCACCTACGCAACATGCTTACCATCACTGTACAATGGTAATGGTACACCAAGACAATGCACCAACTATAACAAACATGACCTTTGACCTTAAAGCCTGCTGCTAATAGTAGCTAGTGGTGTTTTAGCTTAAACCTGCTGCTAATATTAGCTAATGGAGTGTTTTAACTTAAACATGCTGCTGACATTAGCTAGTGGTGTTTTAGCTTAAACCTGCTGCTAACATTAGCTAGTGATGTTTCATGCTGCTAACATTAGCTAGTGGTGTTTTCGCTTAAACCTTTTTCTAGCATTAGCTAGTGGAGTGCTTTAGCTTAAACATGCTACTAACATTAACTAGTGGTGTTTTAGCTTAAACCTGCTGCTAACATTAGCTAGTGATGTTTCAGCTTTAAACTGCAGCTAACATTAGCTCAGATCTGGTGCTAACATTCCTCATGGAGTGTTTTAGATTAAATGTGCTGCTAACATTAGCTAATGGAGTGTTTTAGCTTAAACCTTTTTCCTAACATTAGCTAGTGGAGTGCTTTAGCTTAAACCTGCTGCTAACATTAACTAGTGGTGTTTTAGCTTAAACCTGCTGCTAACATTAGCTAGTGATGTTTCAGCTTTAAACTGCAGCTAACATTAGCTCAAATCTGGTGCTAACATTCCTCATGGAGTGTTTTAGATTAAACGTGCTGCTAACATTAGCTAATGGAGTGTTTTAGCTTAAACCTTTTTCTAACATTAGCTAGTGGAGTGTTTTAGATCAAACCTGTTGCTAACATTAGGTAGTGGAATGTTTTACCTTAAATCTGTTGTTAACGTTAGCTAGTGGAGTGTTTTAGCTTAAACCTGCTGCTAGCTAGTGGTGTATTTTAACTTGACTTGGCCATGCAGGCTGGATGTTTAAGATGGTGAAGCACGTTAAACATGTTGGACACTTTAGCTGTGACTGTTCGTCTACACGCTTTGGAAACTACATATCCATCTTCCTCCACTACACTGCTCACTTTTAAGACACACTATGCTCCATATTAACCATTTAAGCAGCTCTTTTATTGTAAGGCTTGTCGTTCAGTCCCTCCACCATGCTAAAGACACACACACACACACACAAGCAGTGCTAGCCAGCTACACACAGGACACTAAAAGTTGATGTAAGATGCACTAAGAAAATAATAAATTTACCATTTTTCCACCTAAACTCAGAGTTAAAAAAAAAAAACACCAATCTAAAATAAACTTACAAACTACACTATCAATTCTTACGGTATAGAAACTGTGACATAAGCACAAACAGCAAACAGTTAATTGTAACATCGCTAACTGCTCATTTGGTGAAGCTTGAAGGTTTTGAAGCAGTGGAGCGGAGGGACAGAAATGCATTATTCTGCATGACTGGTTTGAGGAGATTCCATACATGTTTACTTTGTTCCGTGTGTGTGTGTGTGTNGGGGGGGGGGGGGTGATGGTGTTGTGCCAGATACTTCTCCAGCTCAGGTTGTTTCCAAGGTACTGTAGCCTATGTATTTTACTTTATTACAGGTTTGAATTCTGTAATTCTGTTCTACAAAAATTTACACTACATGCCTAAAGTATGTAGACATGCTCTCTAATTAGTGTGTTCACTAATTACTTATGTGTTTGCGTTTTTTTTTTTTTTTTTTTTNGGGGGGTGTTAATTGTTTGGGTCCTAGTTTCCTTCAGTTCAGTGCTACAGTGTACAGTGATATTTTAGACAATAGCGTCTTTCAAACAGCAGCAGTAAGTTAGAGAACGCCCTTTTCTTATTTCAAGCATGACAAAGCCCCTGTTTATTGTTTATGGATCCCTGTTAGCATACACAGTGCAGTTGCAAGTCTTCCTGGCGTCCATCAATACACATAATTGCATAAGAAAACATTAAATCTAGCAGACATTAAATATACAAATTAAACAAGCAATGCGTAACTTTTGAAAACTAAACTGTTAAAACAGGGCGTCACGTAGACAACAAATGCAGAAAATCTCAAAACGATACACAGAACACCTCAAGATAGCCACCATTAGCTAATTTCTTCAGGAAATGTTTTGCTTGCATTCTGAAACTTTTCTTATTCTTCATGTGTTTAATAGGAAGTGTTGATGAGTTCCAGTCAGGCTCAGGCAGAACCGTGCCTCTCAGCTAGTTTGTGTTTTGTTTGGGAAGAGACAGATTGCCATACTTTGCATTTCTTGTTAGATAATTGTGTTTGTGACTTGTATATTCAAGTTGATTTAGAAAAAAAAAATCTGGTTTTCCAGAGAAGATGGCTTTCCTAATAAAAAGAATAGTACTAAGAAAGGTTTGGACTGGTCACCATGATAGATTAGAGTGCATTATATCTGTGCTTATATAAAATGAATAATGCAGAGCTGATCTGCTGCTCTGTTCTGAACCACCTGAAGCTTTTTTATATCCTTTCTGCAGACCAAACCACAGAGCAGTATACAAGGTGAGTTAGTACTAATGAGGATACCACCATTTTCATCGTATCTGGAGGAACATACAAAGAGCACTTTCTGCTAATACTTCTAGCTCTTCCCATTTTCTTCACATTATCAGCTTGATAATGATCCAGAACAATGCCTAAAAGCCTGGTTTCTTTAACTTGTTCTAATTGGAGATCAGTAATAGTTTTAGCTGTGATCCACCAGTAATTTTGGCTCTACAACCAAAAATCATAGATTTAGATTTAGGTAAGATAGGTTAGATTGTTTTTACACAGCCAGTAACTCTATCACCTCCTTATGTAAAACCTTATAAGCTCCAGCAGAATAGCACATAGTACAGTCGTCAGCATACAACCATAGATGATTTGTCAAAGATAAATGAAAGATCATTTGTAAAACTAGAGTACAAAAGAGGTCCGAGGAAACTGCCTTGTGGCACCCCACATTAAACAGTTATCGAGTTTCATCGATTCATGATCCTCTGGTGAAACAGCAACACAGCCAGTTCCAGAATCTCACGGAAAGCCGTCACACAAGAGTGGAGGGAAGTTGTTACATTGTGACATGAGTTGTAATATCAAGAAGATGTTATTTCAGTTGGTGTCTCTGCAACATTGAAGTGCTTCCTGTTTTTCAGGCTGTATCCCAAAGCCAATGTCACCAGACTGGGACCCTGGGCTCACTTCAACTGCAGCTTCTCCTGCTCCTACATCTTAGACCCACGCGACCCCCTTTTCCTCCAGATCGGGTCCCTCTACCTGTCCCAGGTGGTGAAACAGTTTGGGACTGATCACATCTACAATACTGACACCTTCAATGAGATGACTCCGCCCTCCTCTGACCCCGCCTACCTGTCTGCAGTCAGTCGTTCTGTCTTTGCCTCAATGACCTCAGGTGAGACATTTTAGAAACTGACAACATGAAGTTAGTACAGTAACATTAACCTGAAGGAACGGAAAGGTGAGGTCACGTATGTAAAACTGCATGTCTTCATGCTAACTTCAGCGCTTTACCTTGTCTGTAATGTTAAAGGTTATCAGCTGTTTAGTCTTAATCCTGAGATTCAAAGTCAGTTTTAGTCAGATTTATTCAGCTTCATCGATTATAGTTTTTTAATCCAGTTAAATTTTAGTCTGGTTTCAGCAAACTGGTGGTTGTGGTGAGCTGAGAGTGTCCTGGTGTCACTGCACAACATAACAAACATGTATTAATGTGGGTGCTTCTCCACACGTCTGCTGTCTTTGTGTTTCACTGCTGCTGATTTTCCTCAACAATCATTAGTTACAAATAAAACATGGAGTCTGACCTTCACACACACACTCACACACACACACACTCACTCACACGCACATTCACATTCTCACTCACGCACACACACACACTCATGCACACATACACTCATATTCTCACACACACAACACATACACACACACATACACATACTGTCACGCACATGCTCACACGCACACAAACGCATAGTCTCACACACATATCACACACATATTGTCACACACACTCACACACACACACACACACACACACACACACACATATTGTCACACTCACACACTCTCATACACACAAAATTGCAGTCTGTTGCCACATTAGTGTGTGTGTGTGTGTGTGTATTAAATGGTGTGTATATTAAAAGATGTGTGTGTATTAAACAGTGTGTGTGTTTTAAATGGTGTATATCAGCTAGAACTAAAAAAAGAAAAAAGGCCTCAGAAACACGTTGATCTGTCAACCTAAAACGTTTTCCACACGTTACACGCATGAAGACATGCTGTCAGTTTTAGCCTGATGGCTCGTATTCTGACTCTGCATTTTAAATTAGGAATATAACAAAACATCATTTTAGCATTTCAGCTGTAAAGAAATGTAACTACAGTATGATGTGTGTTACTGGACCTGCAGCAGGATCTTCAGGTGATGAAATGAGACCTGAGGCCGTGAGCGCTGGCAGGTTAGATGTGATGGTTTCTGTAAATTCTCTGTTTGACGTCTGTTTTCCTGCAGCTGATCCTCAGGCTGTGTGGCTGATGCAGGGCTGGCTGTTCTTCAGCAACACGACGTTCTGGCAGCCGGCTCAGATTAAGGCGCTGCTACACGGCGTTCCCCTCGGGCGAATGATTGTGCTGGACTTGTTTGCGGAGACGGAGCCGATCTTCTTCTACACGGAGTCGTTCTACGGGCAGCCCTTCATCTGGTGCATGCTGCAGAACTTTGGAGGAAACAGCGGTTTCTTTGGCACCGTGGAGAGTGTCAATTCAGGGCCTTTTAAAGCCCGGGATTTCCCAAACTCCACTCTGGTGGGTGTAGGAATGACGCCTGAGGGCATTGAGCAGAATCCCGTGATGTTTGAGCTGATGAGTGAGCTGGCATGGCGGAAGGAGCCGGTCAACTTGGCTAAGTGGGCGTCACTGTATGCGTTACGCCGCTACGGCAGCGCTGAAGACAGCTTGGCCGCTGCGTGGAGGATTCTGTTCAGCAGCGTCTACAACTGCACGGTTCCACATTACCGAAACCACAACCACAGCCCACTGGTGCGCCGGCCTTCATTCCACATGAACTCCGGCCTGTGGTACGAGCCTGCGGACTTGTTCAAAGCCTGGAAACTGATCATGGAGGTCGCTCCAGCCCACATGTCCAAGGAAACATTCCGCTATGATCTCGTGGATGTGACTCGTCAGGCCTTACAGATACTTGTGTCATCATTTTACCAGGATGTTGCAGAAGCTTTCCAGACCCAACAGCTTCCTGAGCTGCTGACTGCAGGTGGCGTGCTGGTCTACGACCTCCTACCTGAGCTTAACAGTTTGCTAAGTAGTGATGCCAACTTCCTTCTAGGAACGTGGCTGGAGCAGGCACGAGCCTTAGGCCTGGATGAGAAGGAGGCGGAGCTCTATGACATGAATGCCAGAAACCAGCTCACTTTGTGGGGCCCAAATGGTGAGATCCTGGACTATGCCAGCAAAGAATGGGGAGGCCTGATAGAGGACTATTACGCTCAGCGATGGGGTCTGTTTGTCCAGACCCTGGTGGAGTGTCTGGACAGAGGACAGCCGTTTAAGCAGGATGCCTTCGATCAGGCAGCGTTCCAGGTAGAAAAGGGCTTCATTTACAATGGCCGGAGGTACCCTACCAAGCCTCAGGGAGACACTTACGAGATCGCCCGCAGGATCTTCCTGAAATACTACCCACAGGCCCTGAAGAGGCTATAGTGACTGTAGTGAGACGATCACAGCACAAAGAATGTTTCCGTCAAAACCCGGATCCTTCTACAACACAAAGCCAGAGGTAGTGAATCAGTAGTGCTGAGAACAGGCCTGTAATCTAGAACAATCCTGCATTCTAGAACACCCCTGTATTTTAGAACAGTCCTGTAGTCTAGAACAGTCACGTACAGGCAGTCCCCGACTTATGAATGTCCAACTTACGAACAACCCGTACTTACGAACTGACCGCCATAAAGCCTACTAAATTAAAAATTTGAGTTACATACAATGATTCGTAATAATGAACGGTGCGCTACTTTATGATGCATGTCAAAACAACAGAAGAACGCCTCTTCTGACGTGCAAGACATCAAGGAGCGAGAGTGTTAACATGCATGTTTTTTATACCCCNCTCTCTCTCTCTCTCTCTCTCTCTCTCTCTCTCTCTCTCTCTCTCTCTCTCAAGTGTTTCTTTAATGTTTCTTATGTATAGAAAGGTAAAATATATATACTAAATACGCACCTTACGTAACTGTTCTGACTTACGAACAAATCTGATTTACGAACAGCCATAGGCACAGAACTCATTTGTAACCCGGGTATTCCCTGTATTCTAGAACAGTCCTGTATTCTAGAACAATCCTGCATTCTAGAACAACCCTGTATTCTAGAACAGTCACGTATTCTAGAACAGTCCTGCATTCTAGAATAGTCACATATTCAAGAACAGTTCTGCATTCTAGAACAGTCCCACATTTTAGAACAGTTCTGTATTGTAGAAGCATATGACAGGGTGCCGAGAGAGGAACTGTGGTGTTGTATGAGGAAGTCTGGAGTGGCAGAGAAGTATGTTAGAGTGGTGCAGGACATGTATGAGAGCTGTAAGACAGTGGTGAGGTGTGCCGTAGGTGTGACAGAGGAGTTCAAGGTGGAAGTGGGACTACACCAAGGATCAGCTCTGAGCCCCTTCTTGTTTGCTGTAGTGATGGACAGGCTGACAGATGAGGTTAGACAAGAATCCCCTTGGACTATGATGTTTGCAGATGACATTGTGATCTGTAGTGAGAGCAGGGAGCAGGTGGAGGAAAACCTAGAGAGGTGGAGATATGCCCTGGAAAGGAGAGGAATGAAGGTTAGCCGCAGCAAGACAGAATACATGGCTGTGAATGAGAGGGACTCAAGTGGAATGGTGAGGTTACAGGGAATAGAGATAAAGAAGGTGGAGGATTTTAAGTACTTAGGGTCCACAGTCCAGAGCAATGGAGAGTGTGGAAAAGAGGTGAAGAAACGTGTGCAAGCAGGTTGGAATGGGTGGAGAAAAGTGTCAGGTGTGATGTGTGACAAAAGAGTCTCGGCAAGAATGAAAGGAAAGGTGTACAAAACGGTGGTGAGACCAGCGATGTTGTATGGCTTAGAGACAGTGGCACTGAGGAAAAGACAGGAGGCAGAGCTAGAGGTAGCAGAGACTAAAATGCTGAGGTTCTCTTTGGGAGTGACGAGGATGGATAGGATCAGGAACGAGTACATCAGAGGGACAGCGCATGTTAGATGTTTTGGAGATAAAGTCAGAGAGGCCAGACTGAGATGGTTTGGACATGTACAGAGGAGGGATAGTGAACATATCGGTAGAAGGATGCTGAGGTTGGAACTGCCAGGCAGGAGGCCTAGAGGAAGACCAAAGAGGAGATTTATGGATGTAGTGAAAGAGGACATGAAGTTAGTTGGTGTGAGAGAAGAGGAGGCAGAGGATAGGGTTAGATGGAGGCAGATGATTCGCTGTGGTGAACCCTGAAGGGAAAGCCGAAAGGAAAAGAAGAAGAAGTCTGTATTGTAGAACAATCCTGTATTCTAGAACAATCCTGCATTCTGGAATAGTCCTGCATTCTAGAACAATCCTGTATTCTAGAACAGCCCTGTATTCTCGAACAATCCTGCATTCTAGAACAGTCCCTTATTCTAGAACAGTACCGTATTCTAGAACAGTTCCATATGCTAGAACAGTCCTGTGTTCTAGAACAATCCTGCATTCTAGAACAGTCCTGCTTTTGTGTAACACAGCTTTATGTCAGCTTTGTGTTTCCTGTTTCTCCCTGCTCTTCTCTCACCTGATGAGCTGATTCAGGTTGTTACTCATCAGGACCTGAGAGGCACCAACTCTTCACCAAGCTGGTTTAGCTAATTAGGTGTGTGTGTGTGTGTGTGTGTGTGTGTGTGTGTTGGTTATGGGATTGTTTGGTATTGTAGGATCATGTAGTGATTCGTGCGATGACACTTTGTGATGACATATTGTGCCTTATTCTGAGTGAATCATAAAATGCAGCGCCAGATTTAACATGTTTAACATGTTGTTCAGGGTAAATAACATCAGGCAACCATGTTCCCTCATTCATAAATGCCAGTTAGCAACATCTTTTATGGAGCAGCACAAAGCGTGACTCTTTAATATGAAGCGGCTCATTAAAATGCTGATCTTTATGAATGAGCTTCAGTTATCATGGAGATTATTTAGTGTGATGCTGTGTACTTAAAGTAATTTTTTTTATGATTTATGCCCAATGAATGGACTCTGATAAATAAAGTATTTTTTTTTAAATTTTTTATCAAAATTTTGTACTTGATTTAGTTTCATGCCTGTGATCAGTGAAATTGGATTATTACGTGATGTGTTTTCTGTAAAAGTTTTGTTTCGTGCTGAATCTTTTATTTATTTATTTATTTATTTTTTGACAAATTGGCTCATGGTGCAATAAGCTGATGACTTTACTTTTCTTCCTCTTAAAATCAGAATCAGACTTTATTGTCATTGTACTAGTACGAGATTAGAGCTTTGCCTTAAAGTGCAGGACCACATGAAATATAACATACATTGTAAAGTGCATAAAGTGAAAACTAATAATAATAAATATTGCTAATAATATATTTTTTATTTGAAAAGCACATGTATAAATCCAACAATGGCGTATTAGGGCCATATGAAGGGGGAAAAAAAATGAGGGGGCATTATTTCAAGTTTTTAAATGCACAAATTTGCCAGTTTAAAAACATTATTATAAGCATACTGACTTTTAAAACTGGCAAATTATATTGTGACTATGCCTGCAGTGTATGACTTTATTAAATTATACTTTTCCACTGGATTTAGCAATAAAGAAAATTGTGCTTTTAGCGTAAAATCATCTAATTATCATATGCATACGGACTTTTAAAACGTGGCATATGGACAGCACACAGACTTTTTTTTGAGATTTTAAATTGGCAAATTTGCACGTTTTTTTTCTTTTTCATATGGCCCTAATACGCTGACATAAAATCCAGACTTGGGTAGTAACAGAATACATGTAACGACTTTATGTAATCAGGATAAAAAAAAACATGTAACTGTATTCCTTTACAGTTACAGAGAAAAAAGTGTAATCAGATTACAGATACATTGGGTAGAAAATGGGGATTACTATTAGGATTACATTTAAAAATAGAACGATTTTCTGCCAAAGACATGCACGCGCACATAATAACTTTCACTAGAGCGTTTACATGGACAAATATTTCTTCAACCTGAAATCATTCTGATTAGAGATTCCACCTTAACTGTTNCGTTTACATGGACAAATATTTCTTCAACCTGAAATCATTCTGATTAGAGATTCCACCTTAACTGTTAGCATGGACGCTAAATAAAGTGATCTGATAAGATGTATGTTCACATGCCCCAAAGCATTTCATCACAGTAGAACTNAAATAAAGTGATCTGATAAGATGTATGTTCACATGCCCCAAAGCATTTCATCACAGTAGAACTTTTTTAACGTGCACAAAGTGGCTCCATCTGCTGTGAGGCAGGTTTCGGCACAACACCTGTTATATAGGAGAAGAAGAAGAAGTTATTTTTTGGTTTTTAATATTATTGAAAAAATTAAATTCATTCATTCATTCGTTTGTTCGTTCCGTTAATACAGTTTTCAGATGGACCCACATGGTGTCCTGGGATTCTGCTGTTCTTTCTAATGNGTTCCGTTAATACAGTTTTCAGATGGACCCACATGGTGTCCTGGGATTCTGCTGTTCTTTCTAATGAAGCAGTAGCATCAGCTAATGTTAGCCCCGCATAGGACAAACATGCAGAAAGAATAGATTTATTCCAACCAGAGATTAAGCCTTTACATGGTTAATAGCCGCTAATATTTTCCAACTGAACGGATTATGAAAGGTTTAAAACGCTCCCTCTCAGTCCAATTGAAAATTCCTTCTGATTGGCCCGGATCAGGCCCATCTCTTCTGATTGAGGCGTTTTTATTCTGATTATTAGAGGAATATTAGGGTCCATGTAAACACAGCNTCTCTTCTGATTGAGGCGTTTTTATTCTGATTATTAGAGGAATATTAGGGTCCATGTAAACACAGCTAATGCTGTTCTTCTGTTTACAAGCGTCACCGTGGACACCAGTGAAAAAAATGCTTTCACTGTGGAAAATTTTGCCAGTTTTGTCTTTAAGGCACAAAGTGAAATAACATCAGAGTGTAATTTCTGCTTCCAGCTGTGAAAATACTGTCAGCGTCCAAAAACACATCTAATCTACACAAACAACCGCAATGCTAGCTACACAGAAACCAGCTAGCCAAAGCTAACAATAGCCAGCATTTCAATACCACAACTACCAATTATTATTACTATTATAATGACTTTCAATAAAGCACAGAGAGAAGCTGTTAGTTTGACGATTTATTAAAGAAAAAATAAACTACTGTAGCTTGTAGCAACACCATAACAGTCAAATAGCATCTTAATTTTTAGCGTCTGATTTGTTAAAAAATACTGTGGATGCTCTTAATCCATGTACAAAAAATTTAGAGCATTTTGTTTTTACTTTATTAAAGGACCAGATTTAATTTTTGCTTTGTTAACTGTACTGTTCTGTAATAATATATAATTTAATTTAGAAATGTCTCGAAAGCCTACTGCCTGAATTTAATTTTCATCCTCATTTTCTTTCCTAAGGTTATTGTTCCACTTAAATAAAAATCTGTATAAAATATATAAAACTCATCCTATTGATGAGTTTGAGAGTCAGGTAGATAATTTCAAGAGAAAGAGGTAATTAAATTTAAGAGGTGATCTGGATCAGATTCTGGATCCAGAAGACATTTTCGCCTATAAATGTGCGTGCATGCATCCTCTTAAAGGGAACATCTGTGAACACCTCTCTCTCTCTCTCTCTCTCTCTCTCTCTCTCTCTCTCTCTCTCTCTCTCTATCTATCTGCTGTCAGGTAAAGAATCAGGTTTTATTTCCTGCAGTTCGTCCTCTCTACATTTTTACGCATCAGAAAAATGTGATTAAATGAAAGAGGTGCTGTGAGTTTGAGAACCTCAAACAAGTGTGTGTGTGTGTGTGTGTGTGTGTGTGTGCGTGTGAAGTTTTTAGCCTTNTGTGTGTGTGTGTGTGTGTGTGTGTGTGTGTGTGTGTGTGTGTGTGTGCGTGTGAAGTTTTTAGCCTTAAAATCAATGCTAATGGGCCTTCAATTAAAGTGTAGCATGTAGCTTTTTTTTGTAACGTTATTACTGGAATGATTATGGAAGAAATCTCAGAACGCTGGCATATTCCTTACATTCAACCCTGATTATAGGCTAAAAACATTGTTCTGCCTGCTGCTTCAGAATCTGATCCGGATCACCTCCAAAATGTAACCACAACATTTTCTATCTGTCCCCAAATGATCCACATTTATCCATAACATTTCCTGCTAACTAACAGACAAAGAAAGAAAGCTCAGTCACATGACCTCCTTAACATAGCGAACAAAGAACACGTTACGATCAGAAAGAAATCTGACCTGCTCGACCAGATATGACGTAGACTGACACGCATCCAGCATCACTCACAATACATTCGTACTGCTGGGACACATTCATGACATCTTCTGACTATAAAGACAGAAATCTCTGTCTCTGTGGCGCCAACATCTCTAGAACCGGCGTTGTGTGAAGTTTAAATTCAACAGGTTTATTGCTCAGGACCCAAGGACGTGCAGCGTCACGTGTGAAGTTGTTTGGATGAGCGGTTCTCAAACTGAGCCGTGCCAGCAAAAAGTAGTCTGCGTGGCAGGATACTCTCCGGTCCAGTGTCACGGTCTCAACCCGACCTCGTACAGCAAACAAATAAAATGAACATTAAAATACTCAAGTAAAAAAAATCACAATAACCAGTGTAAAAATACATAAGTATGCGTACTGAGCATCTGACAAAAAATGTCTGTCAAAGCTGAATCAAAGCCATCGATTAAATGGTTTACTTCAGGGACAAGAAAACAATCAGCAGAGGAAAAGTTTAGTTTTGCTGTTGTGCTGAAAAGCGTTAATGTCCAGTCCTGGAGCTTTTTAAACGTTCAGATCTGTTCAAGAAAAATGGAAAAAAGAAAGATGATATTAATGACAGTTTATTTCTGTCTCATGTTGAAGGTAAAAGCTGAATCTTTAAACACAATGTCCTGTCAGATGTGTATCTTCTCTCTGCAGTTCCAGCAGTGAGCGATATGAGGAAGGAAAAGGAGAGGCTTGTCACGCCATGCTGCATTCATGGCCCACAGGGAAAAATGCCTTCTGACACATCCGAATCTGACGCTGGTGGCCTGTTTGAAGACGCAGGCCTGTTTAAAGGATCATACCACCCATTTTGTAAGTTTGAGAACAATACATATTCAGTTTTCATACATGTAACGTTACGTTACTGACAATCATTTCCCAAAGCTGGAACGGTAAATTAAAAATGTTTTTCCTACCTTCCAGACCTCCATTGGTTTCAGTTCATTCTGCTATTAAAATCAACTTGTTGATACTGTAAACGTTCTTGGGATAGGTAATCCATCATCACCAACAAGACGTGTATTCAGGTTTTTTTAGAAGTTATGTAATTTTAGTGTTTAAGCTCAATAAAAAGCGTGGAGTGAATGTATGCCTCCACCGGGGAATATAGTCCCAAAAGAAGACCTGCGTTTATGGAAAAATTTAAAGGACCGTGACTTCATAAGGCTGTGTAACTATTAGCAGGAGAAACATGGATTTTTAAGGTGGGTGTATCACTTGAATATTTGATTTTGAAAGATTAAGAGATTTTGCAAAATATCAGGAAAGCTGAAATACGGTTTTATCCTTTGGGAAATGATTGTCAGTAACGTAACATGTATGAAAACTGAATATATTAGGCTCAAACATGCAAAGTGGATGGGATGGTCCTTTAACTCTCTCGGCCCTTCTATGTCATACAGAAATCAGGTGCCAAAGCAGCATAATAAAGCTGCATGTCTGAGTTACATAAAGCAGATTAAAGCCTTCAGCATAAACAGTGTCTTTAAGCTGATATGAGGAAGAGGAAGAGGATGGTTTCAGCTTCAACATCTTCAACGTCAGGATTCTGTTTACATGACGCAAACCCAATTATACTGATACCATGAACTTTCCAGCCAACAGATAAGCTAATTGTTGGTGCAATTATGGAATTATGGGTGTGGATTCTGCAATGATGGCAGAAGATGCTGTGGGACAGGAAGTGACCTTTAGGGATTGTAGCTCCACTCAGATGTCCTTCTGAATTTACTTCTCATGTAGGTTAGGTTTCAGCTTTGACACAGACATTTGTTGTCAGATGATCAATATGCACACTGGCACAGTTATGCGTGCACTTCCTGTCTCTTAGGTTTTTTTCTGTCACATCCCATATTAAAAGAAAATCATCCATAAAAAATAAATCCCAGAACAGCAAGCATAGCTATTCTTTAGAAACTGCTTAAGGGTTTAAAATTGGAGCTTTTCATGTGACAGTATATAACTCTCTCCAATTTATAGGATTTTCAGTTTTTGCAGTTTTTAAACAAACATTTTATTATCTCATTATAAATGGAGAGTTTCATTTTTATCACAATCTCAGTGTGTCAAATGTTCACTTTTACTTTAGATGCTTGAATACATTTTCCTGTATTCAAGCATCTAAAGTAAAAATATGAAATGTAAAATACTCCAGTTCTTCTTCTACTTCTTCATTACAGGAATCTCTATAACTTCCTGTCACAAACCTCCTCCATTCTCCACCTTCTGCCGCTGCTGTTTCTCATCATTTTCTGCTGTTTTAGGGGGTTTCTGTAAATTGGCCAATGAGACAGAAGACGCGTGAGTTAATTTATTTAGACGATGGACTTCTTCATATTTAAGTAAAATAAATAAGGTTTGTTTACTGGGCAAAACACTCAGATAAAACTGTTTACATTGGATTTTATCAATCCAATTTTCCATTCCTTGTCACGACATCGAGTGTTTCCACATACAAAGCTGTGCAGCTAAAATCATATTTCAGTTCCTGTATAGAACACAGATCTGATTATTGGGATTTTTGCAGGTCATGTTGACAACAAAGACAAAATTATTAAAAAATAAATAAATAAAATAATAATAATGAGAGAGAACTACAAGATAAGGAATCTATTTCACATTCACACACACACACATTGGGTCTTGACCTGTACTTTACAACACTTATGTTGTAAAATGAGAAATAATGCAGTGAATGCAGCTCTGTGGACCTTTTTGTGGACATCATATTATGGAGGATGTCCATAATATGTGGCTGATTAATAACGGCTAACATTTTCAGTAATAAAGTAAAAGATTTATTTCAGGATTCTATACCACTATATTTAGTAAAATACAGATGTAGGCAAAAATGTTAATTTTAAATGTACGATTCCTTCTGAAAAGTAAGTCTTTAGTTTGCTGGGAAACTAATAATAATAATAATAATAATAATAATAATAATAATAACAGAAAATGACTGAAGTCTGCATTCTAAAATGACCTAGACACTTTTTTAGAATTATAAGAAATAACTGTACAGGTATTTTAAATGAAACTTCAAGCAAGCAACCAAGATCTTTACATATTTTTATTTTATTCACAACAGAATCTAATACTATATAAGTTTGTTTTTGTCATTTTATGATATTTTGTGAGTTTTTAGATTTGGATTTAGTTTTAGGTATGTTGCACATGATCTTGCGTTTAAAAAAAAAAATCTCTCTGTCACTGAAACTGCCGTAAAAGCACGNTGTTGCACATGATCTTGCGTTTAAAAAAAAAAATCTCTCTGTCACTGAAACTGCCGTAAAAGCACGACTGATAGATTTTGCGGCAGTAATGGCAAGTGTCGTAAAGCTGTGGGCGCTGCTGGTTACGTACCGAAGTAGCCGCCCACACTGACCTAGATATCTCTGCTCGACCGAGCAGCTTCCTGTAATATAATGGATTTTAAGACCTCAATATATCGTTTGATGCTTGTTTTTAACGAACACACCTTTGTCTGGAAGGCGCACATACGACAGATGTGATGTCTCGCTCGCGCGGGCTGTCGTAACGTGAGGAATGGTTTGGTTTATCAGCTAGCTAAACATAAGTTCGCGTCTCAAAAAGGGGAAGTAAACAGGGTGAAATACGGCCTGGAGAGAAGGTGGTGTTCTCTGCGTGTTTCTGCTAAGTGGATCGCACCGTGGGACAGCGTGTTTACTTGTCTGGAGGAGGAAGAAGAGGAAGAGGAAGCTCACCGAGTTTGACAGCGATTAAGCCCGGAAGCGTCGTGAGTTTGCCTTCACAATAAAAGCCCCAAATGGCTTATTTTTGAAATGCCATAATAAGAAAGTGCGCTACATATGGAGTAATGAAAATTCTGTGGTGTTTTCGTTATCTACTGAATCCCCCACGTTAATTTCCACGGTGGTGTTCTGTGGTACGCGTGCATTTGATTTATTTTGGACAGCGTGATCGGAAAACGCGCCTTGTACCGGGGTTTGACACTAGTAGGAAGTGGGATGTGGTCAGGATGTATTTATGCTGCTGTTCAAGATATGAAAATCATTGAATCCGCGCTGCTCTGGCAGCTCCGTTTTTCTACCGGACACGGCGGAGGTTACCACGGCGTCCACGCAAACTCCACGCAGGCTGCGCTAATCCTTATGTCCTGGACAGATTCCATGAGGGATTCTCCATCTCACGTCCAAGCAGTTTCCCCAAATGTGCGCTGGGATGTAATATTAGATTACGTAATATCATTATGTGAATCCATAAAATCACACCATTGACTTTTTTTTTTTTTTAATTTTATTTTTTCTTGGACAGAAGACTTTGAGTTTTATTTTCTGTTTTATTTTTTCGGATGTCAACAACTCAGCATCACGTGATGATGGACTCCTCTCTGGCTCTGGGTAGACTGGAACTGACCCCCAACCCGGGCGCTGGCGGGGTCAGCCTGGCCCCGCGGCTCTCCGGATCCCCCAAAGAGAAGAGCGGACAGCGGCCTGCGGGGCAGCAAGCTCCGGCTCACCTGAACGGCTGCGTCCCGTTGTCACACCAGGTGGCAGGTCACAAATACGGCGTGGACAAAGTAGGTAGGTAGACCTCATGTCTCTCCTGGTTCAGCCTTTCATATTACCAGCAGACATGTTCAGTTTCAACAAACTTCATTCAAACATGGCAGGTTTTGTTTATAGACTAAAGGCATCTGGTTCTGCAGCATATTATGCCTGCAAACCCACAAAAATAACATATTGACATCATCATCATCATCATCTGTGCTGCTGCTGGATGCAGCTGGAAGAAGATTGTAGCCAGATGACATAACCTAAACGTGAATGTTGAACTTTGATTTTGAATAGATTCTGTTTGCTATGAAAACTGCATGAGTGAGTGATTACTCAGCATTATCTGTTATCCTCATTCCGTTCAATACAACCTGCTGTTGTGACAAAATTCTCATATGAAGAGATCTTGGTTCTCATGTCTAAGGTTAAATTTTACCATGTAATTTTTAACACTTCATTAAATTTGTAAACATATTGATATTGAGGTAATGCTGGGTTTTTGTACACTCGACCCCTAACGTCTGCCAAACCCAACAGTGGATGACAAACAATAATTAAAACATATCAGCTCATGTTCTGCTGTACAGATAACTAGCGGAAGTTTCTGTATCAGTTTGGTGCGATGGTTTCTTCATGGGTGAGGAGAAGTATTCATACATGCTAGGATTCATGCAGTGGAAGTGAAGAAGGTAATCTCTCACTTTTTCTAAATTTATAACATAAGGATATAAAGTTGTCAAACATATTAGCATTGGGGCGGCACAGTGGCTTAGTGATTAGCGCTGTTGCCTCACAGCAAGAAGGTCGTGGATTTGATTCCAGCCAGGTCCTTTCTGTGTGGAGTTTACATGTTCTCGTGTCTGCGTGGTTTCCTCCAGAAACATACAGGTTAGGTGAGTTTGAAACTCTAAACTGACTTTAGGTGGGAATGAGTTTGTCTGACTTTGCGTATCAGCCCTGTGATTGGCTGGCGACCCTGTCCAGGTGTACCTGCTCTCATCCAATGAGCACTGCAATAGGCTGCAGCCCCCCATGACTCTGATTAGGATAAGTGTGTATGAATGATGGATGGATGTTAGAGACAGATTCATACAAAATGGCGCTAGGGGTTGCCTTAATGTGCACCGTGATAACTGAAGCTCATTCATAAAACTTCTCCTAGGTAAGCTGTGAGGTGTGACAGGTAAAAGCTGATGAAGATCAGCGTGTTAATGAGCTGATGCATATTTAACAGCCACCATTTATCCTGATTCATCTGGTTTTAAAGGAAACACAGCTGTAGAGATCCTCGTTTAAAGAGACTGACGCTAAAATAACAGGAAAACGTGTATTTTACCCTCTGTAGTGTGTGATTGTGCTGCATGAGGTGGGGTGGAGGGNTTGGGGGGGGATGTGTGTGAGGAACTCAAACGTGCAGCGCAGCAGGTGAAGCAGAGTGCACAAGAACGAGTGTGAGATCAGATCAAAACTCAGCATTTAAAAACTGACTGATCACCTGAGTGAGTTTACCTATCAAAGTTATTGATCACTAACACGTGAGGCAAATACAGTTTTAAACGTCGCCCAGATTTGATACGACTGAAATCTACCAGCAGAATGAAGCAGGTCTTAAGTTTAGCGTGTGGGTTTGTTTTATGAATAGCTACCGCCACATGTACAGTGCTGTGAAAAAGTATTTGCCCCCTTACAGATTTCTTCTGTTTTTGCTTTTTTGTCACACTTACATGTTTCAGATCATCAAACAAATTTTAATATCAGACAAAGATAACCTGAGTAAATACAAAATGCAGTTTTTAAATGATGATTTCATTTATTAAGGGAAAAAAGCTATCCAAACCAACCTGGCCCTATGTGAAAAAGTAATTGCCCCCTAAACCTAATAACTGGTTGTGCCACCCTTGGCGGCAACAACTGCAATCAAGCGTTTGCGATAACTGGCAATGAGTCTTTCACATCGCTGTGGAGTAATTTTGGCCCACTCTTCTTTGCAGAATTGTTTTAATTCAGCCACATTGGAGGGTTTGCGAGCATGAACGGCCTGTTTAAGGTCATGCCACAGCAACTCAATCGGATTTAAGTCCGGACTTTGACTAGGCCACTCCAAAACCTTCATTTTGTTTATTTTTTTTTTGAGCCATTCAGAGGTGGACTTGCTGGTGTGCTTCGGACCATTGTCCTGCTGCATAACCCAAGTGCGCTTGAGCTTAAGGTCACGAACTGATGGCCGGACATTCTCCTTCAGGATTTTCTGGTAGAGAGCAGAATTCATGGTTCCATCAATTACGGCAAGTCGTCCAGGTCCTGAAGCAGCAAAGCAGCCCCAGACCATCACACTACCACCACCATGTTTGACTGTCGGTATGATGTTCTTTTTCTGAAATGCTGTGTTAGTTTTACGCCAGATGTAACGGGACGCACACCTTCCAAAAAGTTCCACTTTTGTCTCGTCAGTCCACAGAATATTTTCCCAAAAGTCTTGGGGATCATCAAGATGTTTTTTGGCAAATGTGAGACGGGCCTTTGTGTTCTTCTTGGTCAGCAGTGGTTTTCGCCTTGGAACTCTCCCATGGATGCCATTTTTGCCCAGTCTCTTTCTTATTGTTGAATCATGAACACTGACCTTAACTGAGGCAAGTGAGGCCTGCAGTGCTTTAGATGTTGTTCTGGGTTCTTTTGTGACCTCCTGGATGAGTCGTCGATGCGCTCTTGGAGTAATTTTGGTAGGCCGGCCACTCCTGGGAAGGTTCACCACTGTTCCATGTTTTCTCCATTTGTGGATAATGGCTCTCACTGTGGTTCGCTGGAGTCCCAAAGCCTTAGAAATGGCTTTGTAACCCTTTCCAGACTGATAGATGTCAATGACTTCGTTTCTCATCTGTTCTTGAATTTCTTCAGATCGGGGCATGACGTGTTGCTTTTTGAGATCTTTTAGCCTACTTCATGTTGTCAGACAGGTTCTATTTAAGTGATTTCTTGATTCTACAGGTCTGGCAGTAATCAGGCCTGGGCGTGGCTAGTGAAATTGAACTCAGCTTTCCAAAAAATGTGGTTAATCACAGTTAATTCATCATTTAACAAGGGGGGGCAATTACTTTTTCACATAGGGCCAGGTTGGTTTGGATAGCTTTTTCCTCTTAATAAATGAAATCATCATTTAAAAACTGCATTTTGTATTTACTCAGGTTATCTTTGTCTGATATTAAAATTTGTTTGATGATCTGAAACATGTAAGCGTGACAAAAAAGCAAAAACAGAAGAAATCTGTAATACTTTTTCACAGCACTGTAAATAAGGAAATATCACAGTAACGCCTCTTTTAAGGCTAATGCTAAAATATGTCGTTAACAGGCATTTATGAATGAGGAAACGTGGCTTGCACTGTGATATTTGTGCATAGTGGTGCGGTAAATCATGCGTTATGGTTTATGAATATGAGCCATAGTGTCAAATCTACAGCAGCTAGATCTGGTCAAACAGGATCTTTTGCTCTGGTCATAACATCGTTGAGAATTGTTGGTTCATGATTTCTGTTTTCGCTCTTTCTACACACACACACACACACACACCCACAGACCACTTTATATTATTAAAAATCCAAAAACCCCATTGTTTGTTATCAGGTTGAGCTGAATTGAAGCTGCTGTCCGCTACAGTCGAGTCTCTGGTCAGACTCGGTGAGAATGAGGATTTGGAATACATATCTCCATATTCTGAGACGTGGTGACAGAGTACGATGACCGGTCAGTCACAGGGAAGCAGTTTGCTGCAGCCTGCTAGCTACACCTAGCCTCTAGCGGAGTTTCCTGTCTGAAAATGTTGAAACAAACTTTTAATTCAGCATTATTTTAATCAGCTGGCCATCTATTTAAAATCTAAGCAGCGACTTTCTCGCATGAAAAATACTCAAAACTTAATTTGGTGACAGTTTAATAGTTGTGGTACAACAGTTTTAACTTACAGTAACTTACTTAGGTACAGTTCATCTGCCTTCGCTGCTTTTGAAATAAGATTTCATAATAATGATTTGACGTTTAATGATTTTATGGAATTATTTCATCATTTATTGGTACTTCTGCACAAGTTATTTCATAATATCTTTTAATTTTTATTTAATTTTGGTGCATGTCCACACCCCCAGTTCCCAAACCAACGTCGTTGTTCCATTGGCTGAGTCTGATCCCTCAATTTGATTGGTTAATTTTTAACCTTGGACATTTGTCTAAAAACTCCACACGCGAGCAGAGAAAATTACACAAACGCACAGCCCAAATTTGAGAGCACACGCATGCATGCACACACACACACACACCTGACCAGCTTATGACAGTAACCTGGCGTGTGAGGCGTCCTGACAGCGAGCAGAGGAAAATCCGAGCATCACGGTTAGCTTTGTAAGAGAGAAAAATGATTTTGAGTGTACACAGGAAAACTTAAGTGTGAGACGTTTTTATGTGTGAGCGTTAAATATTTTCAGAATATCTCTAAGATCCTGCTCTCTGACGCTCTTGACATATGGCAGGGAATGACCTCCATAGATAGTCCTCTTCCAGGCTGACTCTTAACATCGCCAGCTGCTTTAAACTTATTAATTATTGCTCTGTTAGCAGAAATCGACATTTTCAAACATTTAGCTATTTTCTTGTAGCCACTTCCTGATTTGTGTAATGACGTGTGTTTTTGCCGCACATCAATTCTGTGTTCTCGGACTGTGATGGATGACTGAGGAAATCTGGCCTGTGTGTCACTTCATATTTATTCCCCAGTGAAACAGGAAGTCATGTTGACCATTTAAGTGTTCCTCATCAGTCAGCGGAATTAAAAACATAAACTATGAATGAGAATATACTTCAGTTAGAT
Source organism: Lucifuga dentata (assembly GCA_014773175.1). Taxonomy (NCBI): domain Eukaryota; kingdom Metazoa; phylum Chordata; class Actinopteri; order Ophidiiformes; family Bythitidae; genus Lucifuga; species Lucifuga dentata. The sequence continues at coordinate 4,054 of VXCM01009926.1, read as the reverse complement.
TTTACCTAATACTCCCTACTAATAGTACCTAATAACTACCAATACTTCCTACTTATACTACCTAATAACTACTAATACTACCTAATAACTACCAATACTACCTACTAATACTACCTAATAACTACTAATACTACCTACTAATGCTACCTAATAACTACTAATACTACCTAATAACTACCAATACTTCCTACTAATACTACCTAATGACTACTAGTACTACCTAATAACTACCAATACTACCTACTAATGCTACCTAATAACTACTAGTACTACCTAATAACTACCAATACTTCCTACTAATACTACCTAATAACTACTAATACTACCTAATAACTACCAATACTACCTACTAATGCTACCTAATAACTACTAATACTACCTAATAACTACCAATACTTCCTACTAATACTACCTAATAACTACTAGTACCTCCTAATAACTACTAATACTACCTAATGATACTAATACTACCTAATAACTAACAACACTACCTACTAATGCTACCTAATGATACTAATACTACCTAATAACTACCAATACTATCTACTGTTACTACCTAATAATTACCAATACTTCCTACTAATACTACCTAATAACTACTAGTATTAGGATGAAATTAGATTAGGATGAAATTTGGGAGGACAGATGGATAATGTCAATAGGAAGAAGTGATTAAATTTTGGAGGAGGTCCAGAGGTGATCCAGATCATATGATGGATCCAGAATTTAGCCTACGAGTGCAGTGACTGTTCAAAATGTGTCTGTTTGGACTGGGCCAGACTTTATGGGTGCGCCGCAACCTGCCATATTTGGTTCTGCATGTCCTTGTGAACTAGCTTTGTTTGCTGTACGGGGTCTGGTTGAGACCATGAGACTGGACCAGAGTGCATGCTGCCGCTCCCAGAGCATATCCTGCCGCCACGCTCAGAGAGTATCCTACCGTGCGGACTACTTTTTACCGGCACAGCCCTACTAAGAGAACTGCTCATCCAAACAGCTTCACGCTGCACGTCTTTGGGTTCTGAGCAATAAACCTGCTGAATCCAGCTTCATACAGTGCTAGATTCTAGAGATGTTGGTGCCACAGACAGAGATTTCTGCCTTTATAGATAGATAAAATCAATGCTAATGGGCCCATTTAATGATGTTTAGTGTTCCCCCCCGGCCTGGTGAGTATCAGGGAGGTGGAAGAGAATAAATTCACCCAGCTGCAGCTCTGATGTTTAAAAGAAGAGGCAGACATCTTCAGACTTCTATACAGTCTAAACGCAGGATTTATTCTGCTGTGTCTGCCTCTCATGGTTACCATGTTACCCCAAAAACGCTATGCGCCCTCTAGCACATTTTTTTTTTTTTTTTNATTTTTTTTTTTTTTTTAATTGTGGTGTCCATTTGTTAGTTTTTTCCCCAACTCTTTCCATTAGCATGGTGGCTCATTTTTTAACACAAAAGAAGATCTGCTCATTTTGGCGGGGATCCAAATCTGGATCATTTTCAGGTGATAAAGGCTGAGGCATTTACAGTAGGGCGTGAGGTGGGATNATCCAAATCTGGATCATTTTCAGGTGATAAAGGCTGAGGCATTTACAGTAGGGCGTGAGGTGGGATTTGGGGGGGGAGGGGGTGATTGGGGAGTTTGTTGAAATGTAGGTTTAGCTTAGCTTAGCTCAGTGCTGAGCATGAAGGGCTGAGGGAGTGAGACTCAACATGTGGTGCCATTCATTAGTCCCTTTTTTGTGATAAGAGGACAACATTTTTGTACTTACATTGCTCATGTACCATTACATGTACATCTGTTATCCTGATCTGTACCTCATCAGATATCTCTGTCTGTGGCACCAACATCTCTAGAACCCGGCACTGTCTAAAGTTGAAATTCAGCAGGGTTATTGCTCAGGATCCAAGGATGTGCAGCATCACGTGTGAAGTTGTTTGGATAAGCGGTTCTCCAGTTGAGCAGTGCCAGTAAAAAGTAGTCCGCGTGGCAGGATACGCTCTGGGTGCGGCAGCATAAGCTCCGGTCCAGTGGCAGGTCTCAACCCGACCCCGTACAGCAAACAAAGCTAGCTCACAAGGACATGCAGAATAAATTGGGCGGCATGGTGGCTCAGTGGTTAGCACTGTTGCCTCACAGCAAGAGGGTCCTGGATTCAGTTCCCAGCTGGACCGGGGCCTTTCTGTGTGGAGTTTGCATATTCTCCCTGTGCTTGTGTGGGTTTCATCCAGGTGCTCCGGTTTCCCCCACCATCATAAAAACACGTACAGGTTGTGTGTGTGTATGTATGTCGGGACCCCCTCGAACATGAGATACGACATCTCAAGGGGTTTATCCTAAAAAAATAAATAAAATTATGGTAGGCTGCATCGCACACCATAAAGTCTGGCCCAGTCTGAACATGCATGTTTTGAACAGGCACTGCACTAGTGGTACATAATTGTAGTTTTTAAAGGACCACACTGGTGATTTTGCATGTTTGAGCCCAATAAGTGCTACCTGCATACACATTACCACCAACCATTTTCCAAAACATGAAACTGTATTTTAGCTTTCCTGTTATTTTGCCAAATCCTGTAATTTTACCTCACCTTAAAATTCTACATTTCACCTGCTAACTCTTAATGAATGAGGAAGGCACGGTCAGTAAAAGCAATTTTCAAATGGTACTATATTCTCTGGTGGAGACATACATTTTCTTTTCCATGCAGCTCCGTATTGGACTGATTAAATTATGATAAAAAATAACAGCGTGTAGTTTGTCGTGATGGAGCTCAAGCATGTTTCAAGTCTCTACAAGTTGATTCAAGTATATTTTGGAAAGTGTTTGTGGGTTGCGTTGTGAGTTGTATATATTGAGCTCAAACACGCTAAATTGTTGGCATTTTCCTTTAAATGTAAAATGACCTGTTGCATCAGTAATCCTCAAATTTCCCAGATCTTCACAGCTGTAATGTGAAGATAGCTTAGTGTTAAAAACAAAAATAAAAATTACACCTAAAAACCTGTGTGTTTGTTTAAATTTGTGTTGTGGATTTGCAAAAGACGAAGTTGATGTGTGTGTGATGTGTGTGTGCTCAGCAAGCCTGTCAGTGCAGATTAGCTGTCCACAGTGAATTTTTCACGGTCGTTGACCATCAATAGTCTCTTTTCTCCTACTGTTCTCCGGGTTTGTTGGGACAGCATCGACCGCCTGATTGGCCATTTAGGCATGAGGATGAAAAGAGAAAAAATGCGACTTTTTGTTTGATCTTTGTTGTGCGTTTTAATCTTTACACTCTGACGGGGTGATAGGTGTGACCGAGTCTGAACTCGTTGATGACTTTTTGCATGAAGAGAATGACAGATTTGAAAAAGTGATTCTGGACTGTTAAATAGTTTGAGTTGTCGATTGAATGGATTCAGCGCTCGTTTTCTCCTTACACCTCAGGTCGTACTTTTCATTTGTCTGGACACGTCTTTGCCTTTTTTACATCTAAAATGTCGCTACACACATGCTACTAACTGCACATTAGCAGTTTGCGTGTACGCATGCATGGCCTCAAAGCCAAAAATGCGCTTGGTTCTCCTGTAAATGCTCATTTGCGTACCAAGCAGCCATGGCAGACAGAGGGGGGGGGGNGAGAGAGAGAGAGAGAGAGAGAGACTATGCTCTCTCTCTCTCTGTCTTTCCCGGCTTTGATTCTAATGGAATCAGTTCAATTTGCCGTGAAATTTTGCTGGACATGTTCACATTAACGTGACATGAACACATTAACCTGACATGAACACATTAACCTGACACGAACACGTGAACCTGATGTGAACACATTAACCTGATGTGAACACATTAACCTGACGTGAACACATTAACCTGACAGAACACATTAACCTGTTGTGACCACATTAACCTGACGTGAACACATTAACCTGTTGTGACCACATTAACCTGTTGTGACCACATTAACCTGACAGAACACATTAACCTGACAGAACACATTAACCTGTTGTGACCACATTAACCTGACAGAACACATTAACCTGTTGTGACCACATTAACGTGACATGAACACATTAACC
>VXCM01009925.1:0-11142 GCA_014773175.1 Lucifuga dentata | reverse complement strand
AAAAAAAAAAAAAAAAAAAAAAAAAAAAAAAAAAAAAAAAAAAAAAAAAAAAAAAAAAAAGAAATAAGAGGAGAGCAGAGGTGTTCATAAAATGAGTTCATGCAGCTGTAGACTGCAGCAGGATTTCTGAAGATATTAAACCAAAATATTTAATTATTTTAAAATTAAAACTTTTTTTTTAAATAGCATTTTTTTTTTTTTTTTTTTTTTTAACCAATACGAGCCCCATCACACTGTGTTACCCTCACAGGTGTTATTGTCAGTGGTGTTACTGTTCATATTTACTTACACCAAACACTAGTACACATAATAGCCTAAATTTGTTTAGCCATCTTACAAAATACTTTCAAAAATCTGAAAAGTTGGAATTTTAACTTTCAAGTTCTTGCCAAAGAGGACATAAATACTGCGCCTATAGAAAAAACATTGGTGTTATACTGAGCGTAGTTTGATTATGACTATGAAAATTATCTCAGTTGCATTTGCCTTTTGTGCATTTTGAGTAGCGTCCACATGATGGCGCTGTAGTCATTTTGTTCGTGAACTCTATGCAGGTCTACAGCTTCAGTTTTTCAGATTCAGATAAACCAGCATCTCCTCTATTAAACCTTGTTAGATGGACACAGACTTTAGACCAAATCTAAGATTTTATTCTGCTTTGAAATATGTATAATGGACCCTTGTGACGTCACTATGAATTTTTGTTACATTGTTAGGAATCATTGCTCTCAAATTCGACATAAAGCAGCTTTTTTTTCTTTTTTTTTTTTTTTTNAAAAAAAAAAAAAAAAAAAAAATGACATAAGATCTTCAATCATAGTGAAATCAGTAAAGGAGCTCACCAAGACATAGACAAAATGCAAATAGAGCATAAAATGAAATTAAAAAGAGGCAGAATTTTTTTTTTTTTTTTTTTTTAAGTTGGTGTGAAAGGAGAACAATACATGAAGCTATTTCTGCAGCAAGCATCAACATTTTACATCATGATGGTGCAGTGATGTTGGTGCAGCAAGTGACCAGAAATATACTATATATACTATAGCTATATATATATATATGGCTATATTATTATTATTTATAATACTATATGTATATACAAATAATATATGTATATATATATGTATATATATACTATATAGTATACTATATTACTACTTTATATATATTATAGTATTATTATATATTATAATAATACCATAGTGTTACTCAGCTGATATACAGCTGACCAATGTGGCTAATACTTTTTTGTGGTAAAATCAGAGTGGAACTGACAAATAGACCAAACAAATGTGAAGATAGTCTGTGTGAAGTGGGAGTGTGGCTGTGTCCAGTCATATATCATAAACCTGCTGGCAGATTTATGTTTTGTTTCCTTGACCCAGATAGTGAGGGTGACAATAAATTTTAGTAAATTTTTTTTTTTTTTTTTTGCAAAATTTCATATTCACAAGTGTAAATTCTTAAACAATAAGCCTTTTTTTCCCTGTTTTGTTGAAAGAAACTGAACAATATGTCTCCATTTCTAGAAGTTCAAACAAAAAAACTAGCAAAACCTGCAATGCTTGCTTCTTTCATAATATTTTTGTTTAATGTACATCTTAAATCTACCCCCAGCAACCTTTTAGTTTTCTTATTGTTGAAGACTTCTTTTTCGAAGTATAACTGTATATTTGTATTTTTTTGTACATATTGTTCATCTCTGTTCATGTATTCACTTTTTGTACTTGTTCTTGTTGTTCTTCTTCTGTTCAATAAAGTTTGTTGAAAGAAAGAAAGAAACAAAGAAAGAAAGAAAGAAAGAAAAAAAGGTATATGGCTTTCCTGGCTGCTTGTGGAAAAGTTTACAGAGCTTAGCTCACTTTGACACTTTTTGAATATTGGAAATGGTTCTTTATTCCACAGAAAATATTGTTTGCTTGCTTGCTTATTTGCTTTTTGTTTGTTTTAAATAACCAAACCGTATTTGACTACCTGTGCAACAGCTGTTGCAGGGAGCGCTGATTTTTACTGCGGTCATCATTCCCAGGGTTTTAATGGAAAATTGACACATCAGAGGGAAAGTGTGGCAAGAAGCACAAAGTTATACGCACTGCTTAAAATTAAAGCGTGTCTCCAATATTGGCCGGGTTCTCTTCGCAGTTGAGGTAAATAAAGGCCCCGCCCACTAATACAGTATTTACGGTATGTAAATTGCCATAAGAGAGGAGAAAACATGTTCACTGCTGGACAAAATGCTCAGGTGCTTCACACCCACACAAAGCTTTAAAAAGCCTCTAATCCAACAAAAAGACTTTCAAGATGTCTTTTATTATTATTATTATTATTATTATTATTATTATTATTATTATTATTATTATTATTCAGTGTTAACAAAGGACCATATTACCCAGTTTGCATAATATATTTAACTTTTGTACATGTTACGTTACTGACAATCATTTCCCAAAGGATAAAACCGCATTTCAGCTTTCCTGATATTTTACAAAATCTCTTAATCTTTCAAAATCAAATATTCAAGTGATACACTCACCTTAAAAATCCATGTTTCTCCTGCTAATAGTTACACAGCCTTATGAAGTCACGGTCCTTTAAATTTTTCCATAAACGCAGGTCTTCTTTTGGGACTATATTCCCTGGTGGAGGCATACATTCACTCCACGCTTTTTATTGAGCTTAAACACTAAAATTACATAACTTCTAAAAAAACCTGAATACACGTCTTGTTGGTGATGATGGATTACCTATCCCAAGAACGCTTCAAGTATCGACAAGTTGATTTTAATAGCAGAATGAACTGAAACCAGTGGAGGTCTGGAAAAACATTTTTAATTCATCGTTCCATCAGTACGCTTTGGGAAATGATTGTCAGCAACACGTATGAAAATTGAATATATTAGGCTCAGACGTGCAAAATGGATGGTATGGTCCTTTAATGACGGCGTGTGGATGCGTCACGTTAATACTACACTACCCACAGCCCCACGCGTTGAGCCATGTTGTAGGAAATCCGTTTGCGGTGGATTATTGTAATCCGACGGAGGGTCTGGACACAGCGGATCACGACAAAAAGCAAAGCCAGCGGCCTGTAACAGATGCGGCCGAGAATAAAGCATAAAGCTGAGATATGACCAGACGCGCTCGCTGCTCTGCCTGAAAGCAGACATCCTGCTGTGGGGGATCCTTCACTCGATTCATCATCTGACAGAAATTGACACGGGCTTGCCATCGCTGCACCGCAGGCAGAGCAGATAGGACATTATATCTGTTGGTCAAAGCGGTCCCCTCTCCGTCCACAGCCAGGTTTCACTCCCACACCGCCGTGGTTGCTGTGTCGCGGAGGGACGGCTGCTCGCACAACTAGCTAGCGCGGCTAGCTCACTTCAGCTAGCTAGCTAGCTAGCTAGTCAGGAATTTCTCGAGTAAAGTTAGGAATTTAGCAAATTTCGCAACCCGAAGCCTAGAAGGAGGAATAATGTCGGCGAAAGACCAAAACAAACTCTCCACCATTGAACGACCCATCAAAGGTATTTGACATGTATTTTTATTTCGGTAAAACTAACGATTTTTCCTTTTTTTTTTTTTTTTTTTTTATAGCAGGAAGTTAAGGGTGGCGGTGTGCTAAATGTGAGCAGAGCAGTTAGACGCAAGGACAGATGAAAATCCAGCTGGTTACTCTTATTTACTCCACTTTTTACCCAACCAGGTAGACTGTGATACCTACTACTACTACTACTACTACTACTACTATCTGCTCTGTCCAGCAACAGCGCTGTGTCCAGGTATATAAACTAATCAATGCAGCCGCAGCTAATAAGCTAGCTTCTTAGTTCAGCTATTCTCCCTACCAGATGTTAGCAGTGTGTTTGACATGTTGCCATAAATTCAGCTCATCCAATAAATTTGTAAAATACCCGAACATATTCATAAAATCTATTGTTGTTGACTTAAGAATGTCTTTTGATACGATGGCAAACACTGAATAGTGAAAAGTTTTGTTTGTTGACGGTGGGTCTGCACCTGAAACGGCGTGTGTGTATGTGTGTGTGTTAAGGAGGGTGTGTATGATAGGCGCAGTGTGTTAACAGGGTTTAAGAGTGTTAAGCTGAAGGAGAGTTTGAGATCATTAAACCTGTCCTCTTAAGGATTCTCACCTGCCATGGAGTCATCACACACACACACACACACACGTTTGGCTCAGGTACTCCATGTTCTTTTTTTATAAGAAGGTTGATAACCTGTCATTATTTATTATAAGATAATTCTGTTAGAATTTACTAGAAGCTACAAATCTCCTGGGTTTGCCTTACTGCCCATCAGAGCAATACTCCATTAAAAAAAAAAAGAACACACACATACAAAGTTACCCTGTACAGTGTTACTAGTTTGACCCTAACGACACACATCTGCACAAAAGCAAACAGTCAAGGTGCTCACTGTTAGAAGTGTGACAGGCTTACTACCGCCGCCGAGGAAGTTGTGATTTCACCGTCATGGGATGGTTTGCTTGTCAGCAGGATTACTGAAAAGGTTTGAACAGATTTTGACTAAACGTGGTGGAAAGGTGGGGCGTGGGCCTTATGAGAACCCTTTAGGTACTGATTTTGGCCCAGGGGTGGATCCAGGAATTTTAAAAAGTTATTTCTGAACATTGGGAGTTAAGGCGCTTTTCAAATGTCACTTTCTTCAAAAGTAATAAACAGTTGGGAGAATTTATCCATGCCAGATCACTAGGCACGTGAGGCTAAAATATCATGCTTGGACACTTAAATGTACAATAACAAAACAACAACTCATGTGTAGCTGAGATGGTGCTGATTCTGTTGCATGCAAGCAGTTTGGACCTGTCCTTAAAGGAGCATACTGGCGACTTTGCATGTTTGTGTGCAATACATACAACCCCATGCACGTTTTATTACTGCGAACCAGTTTCCAAAACATGCTTACTGGAGCAGTGAATTTTAGGATTTTTTTCCCTGCCTTCCAGACAGCCATTCCAGTACACTATAAAAATCAACTGGAAGGGATATGAAATGTGTTTTTACAGTAAATAGGTAATCCATCACAGCAAACTCAATGTCTGTTCATTTTTGTCAAAGTAACTTAATTCAACCCAGTGCAACATGGAGCTACATGTAGTCCTGGGAGAACACTGCTTTTACCAGAGAAATTAAAAGAATCATGCCTTCTGTAGTTGTAAGTGTTAGCAGGTGAAATATTGATGCGTGTATCATCTGAACATTTCATTTTGAAAGATTAAGGGATTTGGCAAAATAACACAAAAATTAAAATACGGTTTTATGCGTTGGAAAACGGTTGTCAGTAATGTGACGTGTATAGTTTGGGCTCAAACATGCAAAATCAGTGGTATGCTCCTTTAATAATTACAAGAAGACAACTTTGGCCTAGTCTTGTTTAGTGTGCTCTTTAACGAGTGCCTTCTACTTTTAGGCACGAATTAGCGTTTGAGAAAAATGCAAGAAATCAGAGTCAGAAAGGACATTAATTCTAAATTGGATCATCTCTTCCACATGGTTGAACACGATGTTTCAAATATGTCGACTATTTTGTGTTTTATTTCTAGTTCCCATTAAAAACAGACAAGACAAAGTCTGTTTTTAAGAGCAGTGTTTCCCATACATATGCTGCATTCGAGTTACCTCGGATTTTTCCCCAGTTGGGAGTTCCAACTTCTGACCTCAAACTGTTCCAGCTAAATGTAAAGTAAAAATCATGGCTGAACACCAATAAATACTGTCAGATTAAATAAATTTAGTAATAAATACTAACTAAAGTAAAGTTAGATTACAGGACTGTTTGGTTGTGTTGTTTTACAGTGATATTAATCACAGTATTAAACATTTGTGGAGAGAAGTAATATTCTGAATTTATTCACATTTACATGTCAATGGCAAACCATTATACACTATAGTTACCATAGCGATATATTTTGACCTTTTTATTTCAATGTCATACAACAAAAAACACTTTATTCACCTGTTAGGTGATCATTTCCATTCACGAAGCTCGCTTCCACGGCGTCGCCATGTTGAGTGATGTCATATTCGTGAAGGCAGGGTAGAAAATTTTGGTCCAAGTTTCCCAGCCGGAGCTCCGACTTCAAGTGCCGCTCCAACTCAGTTTTCCAAGTAGCAAGTCAGAAAAATCCAAGTTACAAGGTCTGTCGAATGCATCAATGGTCCAAGTAGATGAAGATCCACCCTGGTAGATCGTATGATAAAATCTGAATCGCGTGACAGAAGGTAGACCCAGCCTTAAAAACAAAATACAACTGCGACACACTGACACGCACACAACGAGAAGATGAACCGCGATATGGATATTTCATTTCAACGCACATTAATCAGCATTTCTGTAAATGTGCCAGTAGCTGCATTTCTGTCCAACTAAATGTCGCTTTTTTTTTTTTAAAACAACTTAACGAAAGTCGACTCAAGAAAAAGCGACTTAATTTAAATCTCCCGCATTTTCAAAGCTCACTGTTGACAGTATGTACTGAGTTCACAGTGATTTTGCTGCAGCTGGAAATGAGTCACTTTAACTTTAAATCATTTGATTTGAATTTAATCAAATTTAGACTAAATTAAAAGTTGGTCAGACTAAAGACGGATGCCAGAAGGTGCAGCACTGCATAAAGGATGTGACACTGACGTGCAGGTGAATCTGCTGAATCTCTTTAGATGTTTTATTTAGTTAAACGTTTCACATTCAGCCGCTCTGAGCTGCGAGGGTTTAAATGGAGTGAAGAGCTGCACCTCTACCTGCAGCTTCTAAACCACAGAACCATACACTAATAACAATAAACCTATCAGTTATGACAGATCAATGAAAAATCAGACACATCTGTCATGATCAGAATATTAATTCTTGTTTCACAGCACCTTTAGCACCACTGCTATCGCTGATCTGTGTGTACATCAGAAGAATTGATTCACATGTGAAGATATCATAATTAACAAGGTCACATGAATTCAGTTTATTAGTCATAGCTGCATGGAGAGGATCTATTTTGAAGTAAGTGTAGCTTAAAAGGGCTCTGTCAGAGCGGATCTATGCTAGAATTCAGAGTTTGATTCCGTGGAATGACTTGTGTGGAAGAATCACGGAGAAATCTGCTTCATTTCTCTGCTTCTCCATCTGAGTCTCCAAAATGTACGCATGTAAAGAGTTTTCCATACAGGTCTCCTGTCAAGTTTTTTTTTTTTTTTTTTTNGTTTTTTTTTTTTTTTTTTAGAAATCCCAAACTTTGCGTGGGAAGTGGCGTACGCCACTTTGGAGCCCCGTTTTTGTGTAGCAACGTTTATAAATGAGGTCCCTGGTATATAAATATGAGGTCCCCTGATTTAATTCGTCTGGCTGCTGTTGTTTTCCTCTGCGTTGTTCTGCAGTAGAGTACAGAAGATTTACGAGAGGTTCCAGTACTTCTGAAAAAGTCCTGGTACTCTGAAATGAAAATCACAGAGGTCCTGGTACTGCGTACCGGCCCAGTTCAAGCACTGGAGTTGTTGATAAAACTTTGTTTGACGAGGTTATTACTGACGAGCTTATTACTGAACCTGCCGTCACGCCACGCCACAAGTACATTTACACCTGTGGAAACACTGAAGGCACTGATAAGTTTAATAAATAGTGTGTGGAGAAAAGGCATCACATCATCAATACAAACCACTCAACAGTTACACACAGTTAACAGTTATAATATGAATTTTGTCATTTAGATTTTGAAACAGGCCCCATGTTTTAGGGGCCAAGCACAACGTGGAGAAGACAAACTCTCCATGTTGTCTCCAGGACATCAGGTGGAATCTTGGTACAAATGTCAGATCATCTTGTAGAACCTGTGTGTGTGTGTGTGTTGATACAGAGGGATCTCAGATCTTCTGTTGAAGCTTGGGCCTTCTGGCTGAGTTACCGATGGTAATTGAATCAGTCCAGCCATTTGCATTGGCAGGCATGTGTAACGATTGTCCTCATTCATGATTGATGGAGCTGTGTGTGGATGGAGCTGTTGCTTGGTCCTCTGTGTCTTGGATAAGACTCTGTCCTGGGCTTCTTCTTGTGATTTCAGTAATAAAAGGTGTTAATAAATACATTCTCAGACTTGGCGAGAACATCAACTTACTCCTTGGCCATGAAGAAGTAACCGAAGATGAACATTTTTGCGCCAACAATTGCTTTAGGAAAACAATTGTACAATTTTTCTTGAAGAGCACAGGAATAAATAGGCCTCTCAAAATGGTGACCAGTGGCCTTCATCACTGTTGTAAATTCTGCATGCCGATCATTCCTTCTGCCCCAAACCACCAGAAAACTACTTCTACCTCGTCTGACAGAACTCAGTCCGTTTGGCAAACTGATGACAGCAGAGGCTTTTTTCTGGAAACCCTCCCAAACAAAAGGCTCTGATCGTAGCTTTGGAGACTTTCTGACCGCAAAACCAAACTAACGTCTGTGATTCTCCAGCTGTGATTCTTAGAGATTGTTTGGCCACTGGAACCATCATCATCATCATCATCATCATCACTGCACGGACTCAATATGCACACACGTCCTCTTCCAGGCCCACTAAGAAACATATGTTTCATGATAAAAAAAAAAAAAAAAATTAATTTTCCATTTTCAATTATTTTATTTTCAGTTAATTTTTTTATAACATTAAATGTTATATTTTTATTAATATTTTGAATGAAGAATAAAGAGAATAAACATGAAGACTTTTTTTTCACAGCCTGTTTTAGCTTTAATTTACCAAGCTGCTGATATTTGGAGGCTTTGTAGGCCTGCATCAAGTCTGGCAAAGCAGTTTATAACACAAATTTAACCATTTGTTTGGCAGGTGGTGATTTTAAACCGGTTTCACTATGAACCAGCATTTACATTTAAAGCATGGGAAGCTCTTACAAACGGGACAAGTTCTTATCAATAAACTATTAATTGATCATACGTGACAGGTGATGTTCAGTCAGTACGTTTTATAGGCTAACAAGCCTATAAAACGTACAGACCTGCAGACCTGCAGAATAAATCAAAAAGTCAGGAAAAAAGGCGTTTTGGAAATCTGTCAGGGAATTTGTGGCTTTAGCCTGCTTATTAATTCATTTCTCACATTTTTTTGTCAAGTCAAAATCTGGATCTTAAAGGACCATACCACTTATTTTTCATGTTTGAGCCTAAGATATTCAGTTTTCCTACACGTAACGTTCCTGACAATCATTTCCCAAAGCATACTACTGGAACGGTGAATTAAAAATGTTTTTCCTACCTTCCAGACCTCCATTGGTTTCAGTTCATTCTGCTATTAAAATCAACTTGTTGATACTGTAAACGTTCTTGGGATAGGTAATCCATCATCACCAACAAGACGTGTATTCTGTTTTTTTTTAGAAGTTATGTAATTTTAGTGTTTAAGCTCAATAAAAAGTGGAGTGAATGTATGCCTCCGCCAGGGAATATAGTCCGAAAAGAAGACCTGCGTTTATGGAAAAATTTAAAGGACTGTGACTTCATAAGGCTGTGTAACTATTAGCAGGAGAAACATGGATTTTTAAGGTGGGTGTATCACTTGAATATTTGATTTTGAAAGATTAAGAGATTTTGCAAAATATCAGGAAAGTTGAAATACAGTTTTATCCTTTGGGAAATGATTGTCAGTAACATAACATGTAGAGAAAACTGAATATATTAGGCTCAAACGTGCAGGATCGCCGGTATGGTCCTTGAAGTGTAATGGGAGCTGCCATTTTGTCATTGTTACCACATTGTTACTTAGGAGAGACCTAGCAGCCCCTCCACAGACTTCTAGTAGATGAGACTCAGCAGTGTACTCATACCTACAAGATAGAAACACAGCTCTGAGGATCAGAATGTCCATGATTTAGACAGATGTAAAAGAGACCATTTATGTCAAACTTTAGAAACCTTCCCTGAACAGGCAAGGAGGGCTGAGACACCACCATTTTCTTCAGTTTCCCCAAGTCACCCACACAGATGTGAGGAGGGGAGGGAGGGAGACATCATGACCAAGAAAGGTCTGGTATAATTTCGGCCGGTCAGGGAAGGATTTTCACTCTGTCTCTCTCCTCAACCCAATAACAGATCACTAGCTGCTTCTGTGCAGGAACCCAGTCGCTAATAAACTGAGGCGTGATGAACCAGTTCAGAGGCAGTGGCATAATTGGCTGAATGTGTGCGACCTGATTTGGTTTCAGAGTCGCACGCTAAACTAGACCAGTGGGCCACGAGAGTCTGATCGACCCCATCGCCTTCTGAAATACTTTCTATCCACAAGTATGGAGGCAGAGGGATCGTTGGAGTGTGTGATAGTAGGTCAAATTTATTATGAGACGATATCAGTCAATATAAACTACAGCTGCTCATGTTTTATTGATTAATTACTGCTAAGAAGTTATTATTCTCATTAACGCAAGTTGTGCGTTATGTCTCTCCAGGTTGTCCATTCTAACATGAGGATGTGTTTGACAGGCAGACTGCAGTTGAGCAGACAAAGAAGAAGATGACTATGTTTTTGACCTACACTCTGAAATAGGACCATGTTGAAATACTGTGTGGGAATACAGCCCAGGTACAACAGCAACGTTGTGCCACTTCAAAGACAGAGCAAAGCAAATACTGCTTCAGCGTTAGCGCAAGACTCCATCCATTCAGGCAGACTTGCATAAAGGAAGTTCCAGAAGGCAGACAGCAGGAATAGAATGTTAAAACACATCAGCAGGGAGTTGGAACACAACAGGAGTGCTGCACTAATACAATCTGATGCCTTCATGAAAAATCATTTCTGTAGCCAAAGTGGCTACATCATGTGCTACTGGTGACTAATTCTTCTTGAAAACTAGTTACTTAGATTTATTTTATGTATTTTTTGTCATTTTCTGTGCAATAAATTGTAAAATAAACAGTGTATTGATGATTTTTTTTATTTACTTATTTTTTTTTAAATCTTGGAATGGCCTCCAACTTCTGGCCTGTAGTGTCTGTCTGTGTTTTATTGCCTGGTTTTTAACTCGCTGCAATATTGGCACGCTGTAAAAACTAGTCCGTCCTTAAAGGACCATACTGTCCATTTTGCATGTTTGAGCCTAATATATTCAATTTTCATACATGTTA
>VXCM01009924.1:572-17255 GCA_014773175.1 Lucifuga dentata | reverse complement strand
TATATATATATAGACTAGGTTATTACTGAACCCACCTGTCACATGCCGTGCCACCCACCACAAATAAATTTTCAACTTATGGGAAACACTACATGCAATACATGTGACAAGCAATTTGTATATGCCATTGCAGTTTCATTTATAATTATTTCCATTTGCTGCGGTATTACATTTCAAATCCATCATGATCACACACAGCATAGCTGCTGCATCCTCCTGCTGCTGAGCCCTGTGATGGGGATTTCATGTGTTTCATGCATAGGTGTCTCTTCTCATGGCCTGTGTATACCCGGTGTGCATCGGTCAAGCCTTGTGGTGTTCTGGTCAGGCCTTGGGTCGAACATGAAGGAATGTTGCCTCGGGGTGACCTTCCCCAGGGACTGGCATAGCATAAAAATTATGACTGGTGTCCCTGCAGTGTCTCCACACTTGATATGCTTGATATGCTTGTTTAGACTATGCCATAGGGGACCTCGTTTAGACTAAGCTTTTAATGACCTTAGAACATTCCTGTGAATCTTCACCCTCCCTCACCAAGTGTTGAATGCATCTTGAGACAATGTGTCTTGAAACGTATAAGTATTGTGTACAACTCACCATCGGCACACATTTGGGTGTAGAGACTGGTGATCTCTGTGTTCATTTGTGTCCTCCTTGCAAGAAGTAAGACTTATAATAAATTCACTCAGAAAAGACTATATCTGACTCATCAATTTATTCTGCAAAGTACTCTTATATTTCAGAATTTCCATCACAGCCCCAAACTGTTGATGACACAAATATGATGTATACATCTTGTTCAGCTCATAGAGGCTCGGGTTCTTCTGGAACTTTAAGTTCGAAAGAAAAACACCTTAGACCTTACAACTTATTACACACCTAATCACAGGCTCATGACTTATCAATCAATCCTTGTCGATATTGTGAATTACGAGCAAAACCTAAGCTTTGCCCTGCGGGAATTTTCAGCTCAATCAGCTTTAACTTTACTAGCTGACTTTATGTTTTCAAGGAACAGGAAATAAGCAATAATGAAAAATGAGTAAAATACAGTGTTGTTGAATACGTTAGGTCGTGCTCTTCCGGTTTTGATACAGGTGACGGACCACATTTCCCATGATGCTCTGCTGCTGTTGGAGGAAGCAGTGAGTTCAGAGGAAAACAGAAGCGTTTGATTTTTTTTTTTTTTTTTTNTTTTTTTTTTTTTTTTTTTAGATAAAGATAAAGTTATAGGAATTCACTCGTTATTTACATGAAGTTATTATAACCAACATACACATCCGAAGAAAAACTAAAATAACAACCACACAACGTCCAAGTGTTACAACAACATGGCAGCCATGAGTGAAGTTCTAGCTTTGATTTTGCTATTTGATAAAATTAATATTGTAAGAACTGAAAATGTGACATTTTGAACCATGCAGTCTTGTTGAATATGTTTGTGGAACGTTGTACTTTGGAGAACATAAGGAAATTGTAATTTTCTGAAACGTGTTTGATGTATGTAGACTACATCTCCCATGATGCTTTGCAGCAGCAGGTGAGACAAAAGTTATCGGACTGAGTATGTAAAACCGAACTAGACCTCCGAAGAAAAACTAAAATAACAACCAATAACATTCAGCTGTTATAATATCACGAAAGAAAGAAAGCATTCTCAAAATTTCATTCTGAATTTAACTTGCTTTATTTAAGCTGGTTTCAGTTCACATAATCAGAACAGAAAACCTAATGTCACCGAAACATTTAGTTTGATATGACTCGATTTTCACATGAACAGCTGAGAATAAATGAATGAATAATTAATGAATGAATGAGAGAGGAAGCTGCTTTTACTGATTGTTAAAGCGGAAGTGAACTGAAACGGTTGATCAACCTTCCAGTGATGACATCATTGAGACGTGACATCATTGAGACGTTCAGCAGGAAGTGACATCATCATGGTTGATGTGATCATGGATATGATTACAGGTTTTTGGAGCACACAAAGCCTCTCTTGTCTGTGCAGATCTGGTCGTTGATATGTCCTGTGGGCAGAGGTCAGACATTAGACAACAAACAAACTGTGTGACCCTTGTGGCCATGGTAGCCTGGTTGCCAGGGAAAGGCGAGTGTTTGGTACCTGAGGAGTAGAGCTCCGTGCAGTCCTCGATGCCTTTGTAGTTGTTAGGTTCTGTTGGAGCCCAGGCAGTGAAGTCGACGTGGGAGCCATCAGACCAGAACCACAGACCCTCCTGGAGGAGGAAACTTCACGTCACAACAACATACTGATTCACTTGGTAGATTGATAAGTAATGAGCCTTTCTTATTTTCCCAACATAACCTGCTTCCAACTCAACAACCTTGTGCCAATGATTCCCTGAATGAGAAGAAGACTTTTCATGTGGCCTGGAACTTTAGAATAAGAAGCTGCTATAATTTGCTTAAAAACTGCTAAATACTTTTACCAGTGATGGCTGTTTAAAACAGACAAAGACATGCTGCTTAATGTGTCAGATTCAGAACTTATCAATCAACCCTCATCATAAAGAAAAACTCTGACATTTATTCTTCTCCTCTAGAATCAGATGAGAAGGCTTGAAGCAGGGGCATGTCCCCCCACCCACTCATGCAAATGCTCCACTGAAGCTTTAGTTGTGTGTGTGTGTGTGTGTGTGTGTGCACGTGCTTCATCACCTTCACGCTGTCGTTTAGTCCGGTCCAGGTGATGTAAGCTTTTCCAGCCACTCTTGCAATGTACTCTAACACAAACGTGATCTCTTCCTTCTTGTGGTGGGAAATCAGATTTCCACCATGTTTAATGCACTCGCTCTACTGAGAAGAGAGAGAGAGAGAGAGAGAGAGAGAGAGAAAAGTCCAAAATAACCCTTAAATATTTGCCTTCTATCTGCCATCTTGTCCAAAAGTTCAGAGTCGGACTGGATCAAAATAAAAGTACAGTAGTTTGAAAGCAGCTGGCAGCTGATTGGTTATCTCGGCTTCACTCCAGGTCACCTGCTTTTGGTGGAGCATGAAACAACGATTTTCAAACATAACCCATCCTGGAGGACATCTGTGACAACATTCACCTGCAATTCACACAAACATGTCACAATCAATAATCAATACATCAAATCAATGAGTGAATGAGCAGAAAAATGAATGGAATCAGGACCAACCGTGAGCAGACGTCATCTGTAAGCAAGAAGAAACACAAAGACAAATTATTATTCAAAAATATCAACCAAAGCATGAAGAGCAAACAGAATAACAGCATCATTACATTAAAGAGAAGAAAGTAGAAGAAAAACGACCCTAAACATAAAATAATCCAAATCAAAGAA
Organism: Lucifuga dentata; assembly: GCA_014773175.1. Lineage (NCBI taxonomy): Eukaryota > Metazoa > Chordata > Actinopteri > Ophidiiformes > Bythitidae > Lucifuga > Lucifuga dentata. The sequence continues at coordinate 13,932 of VXCM01009924.1, read as the reverse complement.
ATATAAAAATCTGAGCGTACGGCTGCCACGGCCAGACACAGGAGCATGATGAAATGAAGGGATGCCATCTGAAAAAGAGGAATGAAAACAAATACAGCAAAGTGCAGAATAAACGTGGAAATCAGACATAAATCTGAAAACATTCAGAGGCTAAAAATTCTTCGACTTTCTGACTGTTGATGTGAGCAGAATCAGACGTGATGAAGGTGATGGTGACCAACTGACCTCAGCGGCGATGAAGATGAGCAGAATCAGACGTGATGAAGGTGATGGTGACCAACTGACCTCAGCGGCGATGAAAATGAGCCGATGTTGCAGCAGAGAGTTTCTGTCACAGGTTGATGTTGGAGGAAGAAACTTGGCTGGTTTAGATCATCATCTCTCTCCGCCCCCCCACCGAACCNCCCCCAGTGTTGAATTATCATAATGTACGAAATGACACAGTCACTTTCAGGGTCCTGCCTTCAGTGAATATTAGAATGTATTTGCTCAGTAAATTTGAAAGAGTAAAGACTTTAGCCTCAGGAGCATCATGTAAATGTGAGAGGTACCACATGGTGACCAGGTACCAGAGCATTTCTTCCACCTGGGCAGTGTGTGTGGCTGCAGGGTTAGGGTTAGGTGGGGCCCCCAAGCTACCAGGGGGGTGGGGGCATACAGCTTCTATTTTTATTAATTAATTTATTTATTTATTTTGAGGGAGTGAGTGCTATAACAGGAAAGAAGGCATGGATGTGCTCCCCATGAATGCAAGGCAGTTTAGTTTGTCACAGCGCCGCCTTGTGATTTGACAGAAGAACAGCATTAGCTGCCAAGGCTAACCTTTGGCAGGCTGCCAGATATTTATGTTGAATCAATCAGATTATCATGTGGAAAGATGGGGTGTTTGAATTCCTCCGGATCCAAAGAAAGAATGGCCAGAAAAGCCAAAGAGGGAAAAACTGGCAGAATGTCAGTAAGAAATTATCTTCATCAATTTAACTCCTTTTCCTTAAGAAAGTCATTTGTTTTTGGTGTTGCTGTTACCTGAAAATGGAAAAAAGGTTTTGTCATTAGCTAATTAGGTACTTTGGCAGATCTGCCACCGTGACAAGGAAAAAAAAAAACACTTTATCCTATGTTAGAACAGGAAGTTATGCTGGCTGCCACTCCTCCAGCATTTGGTTTTTTTTTTCGTTGTGTTTTTCCTGTGCAGTTTTTTGTTGTGTTCCAATTTGAATATACTTTTTTTCACATTGTCACTCTTCACATTCCAGAACTGACTCTTTTCTATTTCAAATAGGTGGGTTGAAAATGCATTAAGTTGTGATATTGGAACTATATTATTAAGTGAACATGCTTTAGTAGAGCTGAAATTTGAATTGTCAGAGGAAAGAAGGAAAACGAAAAGCTGGAATCTTAATACTTGTTTGTCACAAAATGAGAAGTTTAGAAAGCAAACTGAAGAAGTATTGACTTTTTATTTTAAAGAGAATATTGGCACAGCGAGAATGAACGTAGTGTGGGATGCATCTAAAGATATATATTAGGGGACAGATCATTAGCTTTGTTGCTAAAACTAAAACAAGAAAATAAAGGAAAAATGGAGAAGCTGAAAAATGAGAAAAAATTAGATTCTGAAATTAGAAAAACATTATGTTCAGCATAATTCAGATTTATTAAGAAAAATCTCTGATCTAAAATTCCAGTTCTATGAAATGCATAATGCAAAGGCTGAGTAAGCATTATTTAGACTTAGAAGCTCCTTTTATGAAGGTGAGGATAAAGTTGGAAAATTCTTACCAAATCAGCTTAAAAAAGATAGTTAAAAATATTATTACTGTACTTAAGAATGAGCAGGGAATTATTTCTGATAGGGAGGGCATTAATGATGTATTTTATAATTTTTATAAAAGGCTGAAGATAACTCTATAGAAACAGATTATGTTAATTTCTTTAACGAGTTGAATATACCCCAAGTCCCTCCTGAACTAAATAAAAGCTTGGATGCATCAATTATAGAGTCAGAGGTATAAGATTCATTATTACTATTAATTCACTAAGTGATGGGAAATCACCAGGATTAGATGGGTTGCCTGTTGAATATTATAAAGTTTTTATTGATGTCCTGGCTCCCATTATGACAAAATTGTTTCTGGAAGCTGAAAAAAAGTAATAGCTTATCATCATCATTTACTGAAGCAGTAATTACCTTAATATTGAAGAAAGATAAGGAAAAGACTGATCCATCAAATNCATTTACTGAAGCAGTAATTACCTTAATATTGAAGAAAGATAAGGAAAAGACTGATCCATCAAATTATAGACCTATAAGTCTTTGTAATGTGGATGCTAAAATTCTTTCAAAGATATTAGCTTCCAGAATTGATAAGATAATCCCAAATATAATTCATAATGATCAAACTGTCTTTGTCAGAAATAGAAATCCTGCTAGTAATATCAGGCGATTATTACAACTCGGCTTAGTAAAGATGCTCCTTATCAGATTGCAGCTCTGTCTTTGATAGAGTAGAATGGAAATATTTAAAACAGGTTTGGCTTTTGGCAATGATTTATAAACTGGGTGAATATGATATGTATGTAAGAGCAGCAATTCAGACAAATGGGATGATTTCACCCTTTTTTCCTCTAACTAGATCAACCAAACAAGAGATCCTCTCTCTCCTCTATATTTTCTGATTGTGTTAGAGCCATTATTTCAGTACGATCCAAGGAAGATATTCAGGGTATTACATTTGATGGTAAATAATACTAGTTGTTTTTGTATGCTGATGATATCCTCACTCTAATTAGAAATCCCCTGTCATCAATACCACCATTATTAGAGACAGTTAAAACATTTTCTGTTATATCTAGCTATACAATTAATAGGCATAAATCTGAAGCTGTGGCTATTTCAAAACTATGTCATCCCGCAATGGTAATATCCTTTTAATTTTAAATGGGTTAATAAGCATTTTTAATATTTAGGAATCTTAGTAACATCAGACTTAGATAAGACAGAGGACATCAACATGTCATCAGTCATGCTAAGTATAAACCAAAACTTAGATAAATGGAAGCTGTTAAAACTGAGTTTATGAGGAAAAATTAATACAGCTAAAATGATGGTTGTTCCAAAGTTTAAAGTTTATATTCCAATGATGTTACCATTAAGCATCCTACAGACATATTTTAATCAGTTTAATAAGTTACTTCTTATGGGAAGGGAAAAGACCCACATTAGTATGATGAGAATTCATGATCTTAAAGAAAATGATGGACTAGGACTTCCAGATGTTGAATTGTATAATATTGCCTTTGAATCATCTGTATTAGCTGATCACTGGGTGACAGGGGCAGAGAATTTAGAAGGATGGATTAAGTTAGAGGAAGATATAGCATTGCCTTTTAAACCTATCCATACTTTATCACAATACTTTAACTCAAGCAATCAAAAAATCAAAATCAAGATCCTAATCCAGTATTATTTCAATCTAAATATGTACATAGAATACTTGGTGAAAAAAAAAACTTATTTTCAAAGTTCATGCATCTATTTGGTTTAATCCTGCTATATGTGTAGGAAAAAATCAATATACTGGGAGAAATGGGTCAGAGAAGGGATATACACTATTGGACAACTACACAAAGATGAACACTTTATTTCTTTTGAAGAAATGGCACAGCAGTTTAAACTGGGTGACAAAAAAGTATATGCAAATTAAAAATTGTTTTCATACTGTGAGGAAATAATATTGATTTTCAGAATAGTAATGTAATCTTAGAATTTTTTAAGTTACCAAAGCATATTAGAAAGGCCTCAAGGTGTTAATAAGGTGCTGCTAAAAGCAAAGAGTGATAAATGTGAGTCTCTTCAAATTGTACGGCTGAAGGTTTTGGATTCAGAGATTGATAAAAAAAAAATCCTTGGTTAAATATAAATTCAAATATTGGAAAGAATTTAACAGAGGCCAAAGGAAAAGGTATAACGTATAAAGTGTTGCCACAGATATTATTTTACTCCCAGCAAACTAAAAAGGATGTGTCTTTCAGATTATGATTTATATTGGAGATGTAAAGAAAAGAAAGGGATGTCAATGCACGCTTTGTAAAACTGTTCTGTTGTTTACCCATTTTGGGATAAAACATTGGCAACTATGGAAGAAGGACTGGGATTTCCTATTCTTCAGACATCGAAACTTTGCCTTAAATGATAAAAATGAAGTTAAATGAATGAATAAGACTCAGTTTAAAGTGTTAAGTGAGTGTCTAGTATCAGCACTGAGACTTATTCTCAGGCACTGAAAAGCATGAAGCCTCCTTCAGGGAAGGGATGAATGTACTGGCAAAAACAATGTCTTATGACTTTATGTTAATCAGAAGATTAGAAAAATACAATTAAGATAAATATGAAATCTGGGGGAACTGTCTAGGTTACCTTAAAGGTATTTAATAGGTTTTTTCTTTTTTCTTTTTGTTTGTCTTTGTCATTTGTGTTTCTGTTATATTTGACAGTTATGTTAGTCTTTTTTGAGTTTATTGTTTTGTTCGTGTGATGTGTATCAATGTGAATAACTATAAATAAAATTACTGAAAAAAGATATACCTGGTAAAATAAACTTTAAATATAAATACATGATAAATAATTTTTAAAAAATGGTGTAACAGCTCAGATGGCTTTCTGTTGGTTTTTCACGTCTTTCATCCATCCGGTGAGACACGACTAAAGCTACCTGCCTTCCAGGTGTTTGATGAGCATTTTTACAGCATGCTGTATGTTAAACATTATCATCATATTTAAGCAGCCAGAGGGTTTTGCTTAAAGATTCCATGTTTACATAATGCTGATCAAACTGCATTATGTAAACATTACCAATACACATCCAAACAGCTGATTATTAGGTTTGATCCGATTTTTATTCCATTAAATAAATAAACTAAACTAACACAACCACCACATTCAGAGGAATTACTCAGTGAAGTAAACAAGTATTAGAGTACAGTTCACTCAAATATCAGACTGAGGTTCCTGTCAGAATGTTAATTTCAAATAAATATCTTTAAATTTGGAGAAAACATTTTCCACCTGAACAAAAATTATGACTAGAAATGATCAAAATCCACAAAGATCAAAATAAACATACACATGAACTAATGCATCATTTGTAAAAAGTGAAGATACAAATTTGACATGAAATGATAAAAAGCTGATAGAAGTTTTGAGGTTTTCAGTGTGAACTCAGAGAAAAATAAACTCAAGATTGTGTGTCCATTTTTAAATTCAAAGATGGAGAAAAAAATTTAATCTATTTATCAATACTTAAGACTTTTTCCAATTATTAATTTCCAATGATACATTTATACACACATGCAACCTACATGTTACTTTACTGACAATCATTAGAAAGAAAAGTAAATTATTATATAATATTAACAATTTAACATATTACATGTAACATGACAAAAAACAAATAAAATTATTAACAAATTTAATTATTTTAGTGGCACTTGTTGCAAGTTAACCTACCATTGAGATAATGTACAGCAGACTGTAGGAAGCGCATTCTGCGCATGCGTTATGAAAGTTAACAGTTTGCGAGTCCCAAAAGAGGGCGCTGGTGTAACATGAAAACAGAGTATGGAAACCAGTATACAACAGTAATTAATAATACAGTTAGAGAGTAGAGTGATACCAAGAATANAAAAAAAAAAAAAAAAAAAAAAAAAATACAATAATCAAATAATAGTAAGTGGAGTCATCAATACTGCTACACATGCACAATACATGTTCCCAGGCATGTAACATGCACCCAGACAAATAGTGCAGTAACAAGATAAAGAGCACAGACTAAATAATAATGCATAATAAATTTAAAAAATAAATAAATAATAAATAAATAAATAATAATGCATAATAAATAAAATAGTGCAAAATAACACATTTACTGTACTGAGTAAGAGTAAAAGTCTGTACAAAAAGTTCACAATTCCATAAAGTTCCATAAAGTGCAGTTGTGCATTTTGGCATGGGCAGATAATTTAAGGGTGTTTTCACACATAGACCCTTTTAAAGAAACCAAACTCAGTCCTCTTTAAGTGGGCCAAAAAGTGGACCAACTGAAAAAGAACTGAGTCCTCTTCATGTTCACATTGCAAGTGCACCCAAAAGAGAACTCAGTACTCTTTTGGGTGCACTTGCACTCTGATGGGGTCTCAGCCCCCTTTCTGTTTACAGTACAAGTCCTTTAGAACTCAGACCCTTGTTGCATTGTATTGTGTTGTGCGTGCAATATGACGTTCATATATGTATGTGTGTGGTTATAGTATAGTATATGCTCGCTTTTATATATGTGTGTGTGCGATATGAGGTTGTTAGCATGTGTGTGAACGAAATGTGATTTTTGTCCTATACGGTGTTTCATACATACCCACTATGTGTGCACCTGCAAGCGCCTTTTAGAAATGTACATCTTACTCCACAAATGATGGCATTCAACAAAANTGTGTGCACCTGCAAGCGCCTTTTAGAAATGTACATCTTACTCCACAAATGATGGCATTCAACAAAAATATGAGTGAAGTCAGGGTGTCTGTGGAGTGGATGTTTGGCGATATAGCCATCTACTTTAAATTTATGGATTTTAAAAGGAATTTAAAAATTGAGTTGAGTAGTGTTGGGAAAATGTATGTGGTATCTGTGCTGCTTAGAAATGCTCTCACCTGTCTGTACGGTAACCAAACATCTCAGTTTTTTGGCCTTAATCCTCCACACATCCAAGACTATTTTTCATAAAAAAATAAAATAAAATTACCCCTGCCCCATCTCAAAAGTTGATCCCTCGCTTTAAATGAAATCATACCAAACAAAAGTAGGAACACATTTACAGTGTCTGTGGAGTGTTTCTGTACATATTTCCACTTAGTGTTTTATTTTATACATGTGATTATTAATTATTTATAAAATGACTCAAGTAAGTGCCTTATGCACAATCAAATGACAGGGGCTTATTATGAATAAATCAAACAGACTTTGTTTTGTGATATTAATAAAAATATTTATTTACAAGTTCAAATTTACAAATGTTAACAATAAACTGCTTGTCAATGCAACCAAAACCTTTTTTTTTGTCATCCTTAATAAAAGTAAACAGCAACCTTTGCAGAAAACACACCCTGTAGTTACTATTGTGAACTTTATTTTTTAATGGAGAAATACGGAAACTATGTGACGTCAGAGAAAAATTCTGTCCTTGTTATGAATAATATTAGAGTTAAATAAATTATTTTTATTATTATATTTCGTATACACATTATATATTACATATATACTTACATAATATAACATATATAACTATATTATTTTAATATATCAAATATATCTATTTTAATATATACATTAATATATATATATATATATATTACAAGTTATAATTTATATATAACTGTAATATAATTATAAATAATGTAATGTATTAATATTTAATGTTTATATGTATACAGTATATACAGTAATACACATTAAAAATATATAAGAAATAACACATTACATTTATTATTATTATCATTATTATTATCATTATTATTATTATTATTATTATCATTATTATTATCATCACATGCTTGTCATTTTGCCTATGAATTTAGCTTCTTAGACAAAGCCTCCAATACAGTAATCATGGCTTGTTGCTTGCTGCTGTTGCTGAAGCAGCATGACCTGAGTTTGCTGAAGCTGCTGTTGCTGCTGCTGCATTAGTCGCATCATTTCTATCATCTGGCTCTGTGACTCTTCTGCTCTCTTTGCTTTCTCTTCTATCTGAAATCTTTTTAACTCCAATTCCTTTTCTTTTAGAGCCCTCTCAGCTTGACTTCTCTCTCTCAAATACTCGATAGTTTCATTTCCACTTCTCCTTCTTCTCTTACTTCTGTCCTCTTCCCCATCCTCACTTTGCCTTCTTTTCATCTGGCCTACTCTCCATCACTCTCTTCCTGACTTCCTTTGCTTTTGCCCTGTCTGCCTCCACCTTCTTCCTCCCATCCTCACTCCCTCTGTTTTCATCTGCTGCCATCTCTTTCTCAGTTATCTCCTCTATCAGCACATCGAGCTCTGTCATCTCTTCTGATGTCCCACTACTGTTCTCATCTTTTCTGTTTTTAGCTTTGAATTTGACCTGCAGTAAAGCAAACCTCTCTGACGGACCTTTGATTTACCTTAAATTGGAGCTCTCTGCAGCTGACAAGTGACTCCACTATGACAGTCCACGTCTTTCCCTTATCCAAACTTCCTTTTTTGAACCTGAAAGGCTCGCTGACAAGAATCTCTCTGCAGAGGAGCACATCATGTCTCTCCGTCCACTCCATTGGGGATCTGCATAACGTGGCATAATGTTTATTGTTTAGTCACAGTGTTTGTAACTAATCCATTATGTAAAAAAGTAATAAAATAAAAAGTAACATAAAATAGAAAAGTACTTTACAATATATACACACTTAACAAGGCCAAATATGGTCACTAGTTTAACACTACAAAGTGATATAAAGTAACAGAAAACTACATAAATATCAGAGTTGACCTACTGTGATTTCTTACTAATGCCGTTGTCATCTGGATTACAACACTGCAGATGCAGAATGTGACATAGCTTGAAAAAAAACATCAATATAATTAATATGCTTCACCGAAATTAAAAACAAAATCATTGAAAGTATGTGTTCCTGCCTCTAGTAATATATTTTTTATTAAAAAAATTAAATAACGTAAAATCCACTTACCTTAAACTCATGTAGTGCCGACTACGTGAAAACAGAATTTTTGCCGTAGTAGATCTGCCGGCTACAGTGGTTGACCAAGTGGACGCATGTGCAAAAGAGTACATATGTATTTCCAGTCGCCATAGCGGTCCTCCTAACCGTCTCTGATTAATGTCCCTACTGTCTGTCGTCTGCAAACTTGATGATATGGTTTAACCTGTGCTGTGCTGTGCAGTCATGGGTTCAGCAGAATGAACAGCAGTGGGCTGAGCATGCAGCCATGGGGGGCGACAGTGCTCAGGGTGATGGTCCTGGAGGTGTTCTTGCCTATCCTGACAGACTGAGGCCTGACAGTCAGGAAGTCTTGGGTCTAGTAGAGAGGTGTTCATGCCCAGCAGGCTCAGCTTTCCTACCAGTTTCTGAGGGATGATGGTGATGAATGCTGAGCTGAAGTCGATGAACAGCAATCCGGAATAGGTTTCCTTCCTGTCAAGGTGGGACAGCTTGAGCAGCATCCCTGCTGCAGGCTTGAGGTGTTGGTCTGTAGTCAGTGATTTCCTGTATTCCTGCCACATGCACCATGTGCCTGCTGTTGCTGAAGTGTCCGTGGATTCTCTGTGCACAGGTGTGCTTTGCTGCCCTGACAGCCTGAGACAAGTGAGCTCTGGTCTTGGAAAGAGTTTCTCTGTCACCAGACTTGAAAGAGAAGCATACCTGGCTTTCATCAGGATTCACACCTCTGCTGTGAACCAGGTCTTCTGGTTAGTCCTGATGATGATGGTCTTGGAGATGGTAACATCCTCAGTACACTTCCTGATATAAACATTGACTGAGGATGCATACTCCTCCAGGTCCACAGAGCTGCTGTGAGTAGCAGCTTCTTTAAAAACAGTCTAGCTGTGCTTTCAAAGGGTGGACGTGGCACCTTGAGGCCAGGTTCTCATCTCCCTCAGAACTGGCCTAGCATGACGCTGGAGAGGTCTGTAGGCTGGGGTCAGCAGGATGGAGATGTGGTCTGAATGTCCCAGGTGGGGGAGGGGTACAGCCTATTAAGAACCGCTGATGTTGGTGTAAACAAGGTCCAGTATATTGTCACCATGAGTCCCAAAGTCAATGTGTTGGTGGAATTTAGGAAGCACTGAGCTCAGGCTCTGTCCTGGGCATGAAATTAAACTGCAACTGGGGTCTGCAGGTGCCCCTGTTGGTGGCCCCCCAGCCTTCAGAATCTCTTGGGGGTTGGTGACAGGATTAGCACTCCAGCCACTGTAAAAAAAATTTTTTTGCACAGCTCGAAACCGGTAAAGAAGAGCAAATTTTTCTTTCTGCAGAAGTAACTCTGCTGCTGCCTTCCACCGAAAGGCAGCACACACTATGAAAGGAATGGAGGAAAGCCATTCAGAGCTGTTTCATCTGTGAACAGATGAAACCATCAGAGAGTTCCAAGGGTCATGTCCCTTGGGGGTAGCAACTGCTGTGGTGCTGAGGTGTCATCTGCTCTGCGGTGGCGCTCGGGTTCCAACCTGAGGTGGCTCATGAGGGTGAACATTTGGAATTTCTTTACTCTTAGTGAGGATACCCATCTTCCTTTGCTCTCGAAGGAGCTAGGAAGGCTCCACATTGTAATGGCAGTGCTCTATGAGGTTCATAGGCCTGGAAGCAGCCAGATCTCAGTAGGTGGAGACACCTATTTTTGGTCTGGTCGCTCTGATGGTAGGCGTGAGGCTCAGACCTTCTCGATGTATGCTCCGACCATGGTCAGTGATTTCTCAGTAAGGGAGGCATTCTACTTATAGCTTCGCTCGTTGATGGATGAGAGTCCTGGGGGTGACACTCCTCTGGTCATGGCTGACTTCAATACAACCACTGGCACCAACAGGGATAGCTATGAGGACTGCATTGGTCCTCACAGTCTGGTAGCCATGGTGAAAGTGAGTCAATGTTCCTCAACTCTGTAAAAAGTTGGGGTCTGCAAGTTGCTGGATCCTGGTTCCAGCGCTTGGCCCTGCACCACTGGACTTGGTATTCCAATACTGGTTGTATAGCTAAGGAGATTGACCATGTCCTTGAGGGCAGATGCTGGGGACTCCTACAGAACTGCAGGGTCTTAAGGAGTGCCCAGTTTGTGAACTCTGACCACAGACTCGCCGTTGCCTCTCTCAGGATTCAGTTGAGGTCCAGCAGATTGTCATCTGCTCAGGGTCTTAGACTTAATCTGGCTAGACTCCTGGACCAAGCTGTTTCAGATGAGTTTGCACAGTCTGGCTGGAGGATTCACAAACTTGGGTGCGATGGATGACACCAATGTAATGTGGGAGACCTTCTGCGATACATTCCGGAAGGTTGTAGGGGAGTGTGTTGGATTTGCTTCAAGAGGAAGTGTTTCATCTCTGAGGGAACTTTTGACATCATCGAGAGGAGTCACAGTGCACGGCTTGGTGGCAATTCTGGGCTGTACAGGGAGATGAGAAGGAGAGCTGCGAAGGCATTGAGAGCAGATAAGGAGGCGTCTGTTAGAGGAATCTGTGAGCAGGTCACACACCATCTGTGGTCTAGTGACCCTCATCTTGCCTACAGAGGAATCAAAGCATTACGCTCATCCAAACCTGCTCCTTGTGCCACTGCAGTCCTGGCAGGCAATGGCTCAGTCCTGACAGTGGACTCTACAATACTGACCTGGAGATGGAGTGCCTCGGTTTGCGGGTGTACAGGATCAAGACTAAGATCCAGGCTTTCAACGACTTTTTGGACTCATCCGTCAACAGTGTGTCTGTATGCAGGGTGAGTGTTGAACTTGTTGAGAGATTCACCTATCTCGGCAGTGACATTCATGTCTCATCCTATGAGGTTAGCGATGTCTGGGGCGAGCCTGTGGGGTCATGGTGTCAGTGAACAGGAGTATATGGCACTACCAATATCTCTGCAAGAAGACAAATGTCCAAGTCTTTAGAGTCCTGGTGCTCCCGGTCTTACTGTATGGTTGGGAGACCTGGACAATAACCAGTGACTTGAGACGACAGCTGGATGTCTTTAGTACTTGGTCTCTCTGGAGAATTCTTGGGTACTGCTGGTTTGACTTTGTGTCAAATGAGTGGTTGTTCCTGGAGGCCTGGATGAGACTGATTACCAGCATTGTGAGGGAGCACCAATTGCAACACTATGGCCATATGGCGCATTTTTCCGAGGATGATCCAGCACTCAGGTGCCTCATTGCTGAGGACCCCAGTGACTGGACCAGGCCAAGGGGATGCCCACATAACACCTGGCTGCAGCAAATGGATGGGTACCTCCGTGAGATGGGGATGGACTGCGCGTCTGCCAGGATGGTTGCCAACAGGAACCTGGGGCATTTCTGTCGTATGGTGGATGCAGCAACATGCAGCCTGGCGTATGCTCCTGACCTGACCTGACCTGACTGTACTGCATTTGAACTTGCAGGAAATAAAGAATACTTCATAAAAAGAAAGGCATATTGTGTTTATTGGACAGCAGGAGGTGATGCCTAGGCTCTAAAAAACAACAAACCATCTGGAAATGGCATTACAGCTGAGTTATACCAGGCTTTTGCAGAATAGTTATCTCCATTTAACAGAAGTATTTAAAGAAAGTTTGGAAAAAGAATCTTTCTCCAACAATGATACAAGATATCATAACCTTTATCCCAACTAACCAATTGTCAAGTTTTTGACTGACAATTGGGAGACCAATAACACTATTAAATAATGATTATAAAATTTATTAAGAAAGAATAATAAATAAAGTAATAAAATAAATAAAATAATAAAGAATTAAAGATTGTCTGGACTCAATCACAGATAAAACACAATCTGGATTTACAAAAAATCGGCATATAGCAAACAATATTATAGCATCCATCCATCCATTATCCTCCACTTATCTGGGTCGCGGTGGCAGCAGACTATAATAGCAAACAATATTAAATCGGCATATAGCAAACAATATTAGACATTGAATAATATTAGATTTAATATTAGAATATTAAACAATATTAGATCTAGTACAATTAGAATTGTACTAGATCTATTGGATTACAGAGAACTCATTAATAATGATAGTTTTATACTTTCCCTTGATTTAAAAAAAAAAAGCGTTTGATTCAGTGGAGTATAATTTTATTATAAAAACACTGAAAAAAAGAGTGAGTGCATGAGTAATGGCTTTGGACGTGATGTGTGTCCATGGAGCTCTGACCTGTCCAGTCTTCTCCTGATTGTAGCTGTGAAAATCTGATGCAGCTTCAGCTAGTTGGGAGGCATCATGCGTCTGTCCTTCAGTGCTAGCTTAGCTACATGGCTAACAGCTCTCTGTGACAGTCTCTGGGGTGCATCTGCTCACTGTTTGGTGACCTCTGTACCCGTGCTTTTAAACCTTTGGATGACCTTCACCACAGTAGTTTTGCTTATTAGCAAATTTTAGCAATGGTTTTGTACCCAGCTTTGCTTTTATGTAATTCAGTGATTCATTTTTTCAAATCTTCTGACAGTTCTCTCCTACGTGGAGCCATTTTTACTATGTGGATTCAGACTGTTACAAAATGTGTCTTCACAAACATTATAACAGACTATTCAAGTGTATAATGCATGAAAAGGTCACAGGTGTTGTGGTGTTAAAA
>VXCM01009923.1:0-10914 GCA_014773175.1 Lucifuga dentata | reverse complement strand
AAATACTGTCAAATACAATACTCCCAAAAGGGAGCGAAACTTTCAGTGTGAGGTCCTCCTTTCTGAATCCAACTTGAATTGATCTGTAAAATGACTCCACAGATCCTCAGTCTATACGCTTATTATTGATCAGTCAAAGCCATAAGATGGTTATTGACTCTTGGTAATTTGACCTGAAGAAATATTGGCGTACACATCTGCGATTACAACTTGGTTGTTTTGGCTTGGTTATACTCCTGCATTGGCTTCAAACTTTGTGGTCATGAGGTTTATGGCAGTATCACATATTTGAGGCATGAGACAAGTTCTCTTTTTTTGACGTTTGAGCTTAAGAACAATAACATTTTTATTCTGTTATCACCCCCCCCCACCACCAACTTACACTTTTGTGAGCTTTCTGCACATTCTGTCTTGCATCTTTTNACCCCCCCCCACCACCAACTTACACTTTTGTGAGCTTTCTGCACATTCTGTCTTGCATCTTTTCTTCTTTACATTGTCTTTTTCACCTTACCACTGCTGATTGTGTTTGTGTTTATTTATAGGAAATCACTCTGCAAATCATTGGAGAGTTGACTGACAGCCACCTCACTGTGCATTTATCCTGTGAGTATCCTGGCTGTCTGTTGGGGGCTGTACTCTGCACAGTGTTCTCTGATACCTGTGACTGTCTCTGGGCAAGGACAGTGTTTGCAGGTCCTGTGGTTCTCCGGCAGGCCGTTAGAGATCTTTGTGGAGTTGCACTCTTCTTTGCGCTGTGACTGCCTGCATGTTCCCTTTTGGGTGGAACCGTGCTGACACAGACATCCACAGAGTGTCCTTCTGCACTGGGCCACATCCCGACATAGGGACTTGCGGAAGTTGGGCTTGAAGACCAAATACACAATAGGGTTGTAAAGGGTGGAGGACTTGGCAAAGATTGCTGCTAGGGCAAAAGCCATGGGTGGCACATCTGATGTGTTACCAAATGCTGCCCACATGGACACGATAGCATATGGACTCCATGCTGTAAGGAAACCAATGCACACAGCCACAGACAACTGAAGAGAAAAACAAGTAGACAGAAATAGACAGAAAATACATACACACACACACATTATTTAAACATGTATTTACTTAGGCTGCTTACACATGAGCAGTAGTAAATTTGCGCTGTGCCCGTTTTTTTCTATAGAAAAACCTTGCAATGCCTTTCAACCTTGCAATGACGCTGCCTTGAAAGATGTGTCCTGCCCGGATTCTCAACTTCACCACTGCGCTCTGTGTTCAACCAAATTCAACTTTGACCTGCCTGCCAGTGATCTTTCCAATGCATAACCAATAAGGAAATAGCTGTATTGTTAGATAAGTAAAAGTGACAAAAAAATGAAGGAAGAGCATATGAACAGTGTCAAGCAATAATACAATACAAATGTAAAGTTTTTCCATGATTAGGCCAAAAAGCATGGTGAAATGTCAGCAGTCATGGAGTCTATGCTCATGTAATTGAAATAATACATCAGTAGTTAGCATACTATTTATAGTTAATGGACATAACTAAAGTTTAGCTACATCTCGATGACACAAGTATTTTGGACTTGGTTTGGTGTCAGCTCTGCTTCCTGCCCAGAACATCTTGTATGTAGGCCGCATAATGCAACTCAGTTACAGCTGTGCAATTTTAAGGCTGCTCATATGCAAGCAACATAGCCATAAACAGTACTATTACTTTGAAAAGTGAGCATGTGCATTTACCTTAATGATAAGTGCATGTGCATTGGTGATCTTGTTCTGTGGGGACACATGCTGCTGCACAGCCTGGCAGGAGCTACGGACAGTCAGGAGGATGAAGGTGTAGGACAGAAAGATGATGGTGCAGGGTACAATGTAGCAGAAGAAGAAGAGGCAGACGATGTAGCTCATAGCTGCAGAGTTTTGCCTGGGTGCATGCCAGTTGATGCAGCATGCTGTGCCATACAGCTCGGACCCATACTCCCCCCAGCCTGACAGAGGACCAACAGCAAATACTGCAGCATAGCACCAGACCCCAGCAACCAGCAGGCGGGCATGGCAGAAGGAGAACTTGTTACCTGAGGTAGAGTATAACAGGGAGACAGAGGAAAAAAGTGTTGGGAGAGTGTTACTGACAGTTGAGAAGAAGGAAACAGAACCGACAACACAGCAGCAATATGCTACTGAAGCATACAGCGTGAGTCTGGTTATCTAATGCAAATAATGCGAAGGAGTGATGAGAATAACAGACAGAATGAGTGGAAAGACGAAAAAAAAAAAAAANGAAAAAAAAAAAAAAGATTAACAATATTTTCATGGGGTTGGATAGGCTAGTAGAAAGGACAATATATTCTCCTACATTCTGCAGGTAAGAATCTTGTGGTGATGATGTCTTTTTCTGTTTGGCTTTACTAAATAATGTTTCACTACATGTTCCAGTGTGATACAGCCAGGCAAAGATAAAAACAAAGACAAATTCATGTTATTCTGCATTCCTGCTGATGCACATTTGAACGTGACCTCAGTTAAGTTCACATGGGCCAGGAACACCCATGCGAATTTAGAAATGTTGGCAGTGTTCGTAATGCCAGGAACCCAAATACAAATATTATTCTGTGAATAAGGAGATTTGCAGCTTAGCAGCTTTATTTTTCAGGCTGAGGTATGTGTGAAAAAGCAAGTATACAACAATCTCTCCTTACCTTCCATAGTCCATTCATTCAACTCCATTTTAGGAAATATAGTCACCACAGTTTCTCAGGCCGTTCATTTCCTTCACACAAGGATCTGCCTTGTAATGCGCTGCATTTTTGAAACATCTATTTAGCGATATCTAAGTGTATTTAATACTGCATCAAAGTGTGTGTGTGTGTGTGTGTGTGTGTGTGTGTGTAAGTATTGTGGTTATTGCTGTAAGAAGTCATGTACCTGGAACCTCTCATCAAATGGTGAAAATACAGACTATTACCTTCAGATCCCTCCAGTGATTTTCACCTTCTATGAGTTTTTTGAAGAAGTTCCAAAGAAACAATATTCAAAACCTTTTTAATGTTATCAAAATGTGATGTTTTACCCAGACCATATACGCTACATGTTATATACAGTATATGTCTGTTTCTAATGCTGAAGACTTGTTTTTAAAGAGAAATACAAGTAAATTTAAAGTTTAAAAATTGTTGTACAGTAGAAGCTGTAGCTGTAAGGCTGCAATCATGAGTCATGAGAATAGTCGTTAGACCCCTTTAAAAAAGCAGACCATGCCATGCAATATGACCCACTTGCTCCCGAGTCTAGATTAGTGGTGGTTGAAGCTGTAAAGACTTAGATATCACATTTAATAGTAAAACATGGTGTTAAACTTGTAATTCTAAAAATAAACCAATACTATAGCTTATGTGATGTTTAATCTTTCTTAAGGCTTATATCGTGAAAAACTTTCAAGTGATCCAAGATGCAAAAGTTTATAATGTTTAGTTTATAACGTAACTTGCATTACTTTCATGGTTCAAAAGTACCGCTTGCTGTAAATGATCAGTTTAGATGATCCATATTATGTATTGGAACTCCTAAAATCTGAGTGCACTGAAATGCACGTGAAATGCTGACATGGCCATCACGACCTAACCTCCTGCTCTAATTGATTTAGACTAGGGCTTCTGCACTGTGGAGGAACACACAGATAGCCTTATCTATGGTACCACACAGCCTGTTGCTAGGAAAAAAAAAAACAGATGGAAAGAGAATTCAGCTGGATGTCAGCTCAAACTGAGGGTGGGGGTGGTGAAAAAACCTTAAGGCATACTCTGAACTTTACACAAAGGGCTAGTTAGCATTGCACAATTCTTTATCAGATGTGATTCATCCCTTATCAGAATAGCCAACTGCCACTTGAAGGATTAAATTTACTGTGTGAGTTAAAATACTCTATTTTTATGTGGATAATTGAACTCCATTTATAAGAGATGCAATTAGCAAAATACAGATATGTTATTCAGTTATAAACAGATAAAACCTATAAAAATCTTCCAATTTGGAATATTTATTAATTTACTGTGCAGACCAGTTGGTAATAATAATTTCAAGCAGGAAATTTACAGCTTGTTTTATCCCATAACATCCTCACAGGGATTAGTAATTTTTCATGATTCATATGATCAATATGAATGCAAGTTTATGCACTGATCCTGATTGTTCAACCAAAACAAATAGTCAATTACTGCATATGATATTGCTATAATGTACCCTAATGATATTGCCAAGACAGGACATATTTAAGAGCTGAACCCTTAAAAACTGACTTTCAAAGAATTATAACTCAAGCCATGCAAGATTACATACTTGTTAACATCCTGCCTGGATGTTTTGTGCAATGTTCTATGCTAATAAAAAAGAAGAGACAAAAGACATGATAGCAGATTATTAAGATTTTGAGCTTAACATCTTGAAGCGGGATCCAAAATTGAATTCAGGCCTAACATTTAATGAGGACCTTGGTTTTTATCATAGAGACAAAACAGTCTATGACACCAGCCTTTACTCTTTGCACTTCACATACTGCCATACCATATATTATACTGCTATATACTGTGAAGAGACAGGTAGGCTTTGACTGTGCTTGAGGTCATCAGTGCCTGAAAGCCATGCAATTCTCACAGCTACAACCACTTAACATCAAGGCAGAAATCCCACATCGATCCTGCTGTCACTTAAGTATAAGTCCTGTTTAACTGTAAAATAATTCTAACCTCCACTCTTTATTCTCTGACATTTATTACCTCACTACCCTCTAGTCATTACATTCTCCTACTCAGCGAAGTTCAGGGGAGGGGCCCTGCTGATTCTTATTTTACCCATTCAGGGAGTTTCCTAAAGACCCATCTGCCCCAAGTCTTTTGTTTAATGGAGTTCGATCCGGTGTCAGGGATTCACAAGTTCATCAGCAGGCTTCAATGGCTGTAGATGAAACGAAACAAGGAGCATTTTTATCTGTGTTTTATTAGATCATCAACTTGGGGCTAATTTTGTCTGTCAGCAAATGTTTACAGTTATGACTAGCAATACCCAAGGGATCTGAATTGAGTTGAGAAAAGAAAGCTATTCAGTTTCTTCACATACACTGGTTCCTTATGTGTGAATGTGTGTCTCATCCAGCTCACTATCCAAGCAGATCAATGAACCACTGAGACAGATCAAGCCCCTCAAACAGATTTTGCATGGTTGCTCTAAATTCCTTCGGACAACCAGGAGATCAGAACAGTTTGTAAGCCAGCATGATGGTACAGAACAAATAACAGAACAGAACCAATAACAGAGACAGCAGGCCCAACTGCCTGCACAAGGAACAGTTGTTTTCTTGTGGAAAGAGAAATGGCATCTTATCAACTGCATTAAAAGTTAAAGTAATTTTAACAATTGACCTTTTAATGCACAACCAATGACATGAGAGTTGTGACTAACCCTGAAGTCAAAGGCCAAAAGCTCTTTCTGTGTCCCCTGAAATACTCAATACCACTATAAAATTATAGTATGAAGTTAAGACAAACTACATTTGCCACTAGATTTGTGAATAGGTGTAAAATTCAAACATAATATTGAAATTGTCTGCGATGATTTGTGGTTTGCAGCCCTGCGATAGACTGACGATCTGTCCAGGGTGTACCCCGCCTCTCGCCTAATGACCGCTGGGATAGACTCCAGCTCCCCGTGACCCTTAACAGTACAAACAAGTATAGAAAATGCATGGATGGATGGGTGGTTTGTGGTTTGTTAGAGACATTTGTTTGCTAGATGCTGCACATTTTGAACATGTAACTTGCACTGCACATTACCTTTTTTCTTTTCTTTTGTCTCCTTTTCATTTACAGAGAGTTTCAGATTGCTGGTGGACACATTTTATTGTTAATATGACACAGCTATGTTGATGCACCTCAATGGACATGTTCATCAAGGCACACAGTGATCCAGGACATGAAAGGTTGTGATCAGCTTTGAGTTCAGCTGTGGAAGATTTGTGCTGAACTGCTGAACTCAAAGCTTTCACTGGACATTTGTATTCATGTGGAACTAATTTCCAAAAAGCACAAATTTTGGAGGTGTTTCTTTGAAGAAAGTATACAACAGAATTATGTCTTAACTTGTGGATAAAAGCTTGTTGCACATATTTTGATCAGGAATTACTGAACCCTGTGCACATTTATATTTGTTTTCATCTTTGATTTTATCCCATCAGCTCTAAGCCAGCAGATGGAAGACACTCAGTCCTAATATCACAGGTAGAATACATAATGGGGTGAGTTGTAGGGCACATTCTGTAGGCTTAAACAGACATGGCATAGTGCTCTACTTCTAGTTTTTTCAACATAATTGTGATAATAGTGGAACATAATGCTATGTAGAACTTTTCCACTATTTCTTTTCTTGTGCCAACATGGTAGTATACATGAAACCCACACAAACCTATCAACATCCACACGCACATCACATCAAAACATTTCATTGTCTTTTGATATATTAGCCCATGTTGAAATCAATGTGATAATCTGATTCCACACCTGGAAAGTAACAGGTCATAACTTTAACTTTATTTTTCACTCTCCATTCTCAGAGTAAACAAAGTTCTGACCATTGCTTGCTGTTTTCCCATTTTTTATTTATTTTTTTTTAATTTTTTAATGTGTGTTTGTGTGTTTCGGAGAAGGTGTGTTTCTCTGTATGCTTGACCAGGAGAGCTGTTTGCATGGCTGAGGGACTTCAGAAACAGGAGGACGGTATTGTTTAATGATGTGTGTCTATTTGTACAAGTTTCTATTTGGGTAAGTCTCATAAAAACATAGTTATTCCTCCTCATCTGCATTTCAAAGAGTTATTTATGAGGACTATTGTCTCTGAAGGTTTGTGTTGGGCATTATTGACCTCTCTAAAACAGACAAGTTGAGGTCTTTAAAAATAGCCTTGACTTCAATTATGCTGCACCTATTGGCAGCAATCATTTAACCCACTCAAACCTGAAATAGACTTATAATTGTGTTCAGAAGCTGCCAGCTGGTACACTAATTCTTCAAGGCCTGATGAAGATGGGTTGCTCTCCATATGTAAATAAATAAAGCCTGTATTATTTCAGGCATGGCATGTTAATAATGTTCACAATATTGGTGGGCTATCAGCTGATTTATTTCCAGCCATGTTTGGTATTTCTGTGTGGTCTGTTTAGGCAACCAGGGACAACCCTGACTAATAACAGTAAAAAATGAACCTCTTCTGACAAAATTAGCCTGTCAGCTAAATTAGTTAATTCCTGGCCAGGTGTTATAGAGTTCAGTAAATAGCAGTATACAGCTCAATAAAAATATGAAAATTACATTTGTTGAGTAAAAATACAAATTTTATAAATAATAATCAGAATTCAGTGTTAGAGCATATTAAATAGAAACTAGATTTGCATTTCCTGAAGAAAATGTGTGTGATTGCTATGTTGAACAGCATGATTGTATTGTAGATTTTTAAGCATTTGTTATTATGAGCTACTTTCGGGTTTTGCCACTATATAAGTCATAATAACTGATAAACTGTATATGTCAGCATTATTGCAGGTTTGTAAGCATTTGTTATTATGAGCTACTTTAGGGTTTGCCACAATATAAGCCATAATAACTCATAAAATATAGGTAATATAGGTCAACATAGTAAAGTTATGTGTAGTTGATCAATATGCAGTATTGAGCATGTTGAAAGTTTGCATGGTATGCATATCCCGATATATAAAATCAACTTTAGTTGATTGAGAATTATAGTTATTTTGCATTATATAATGCATAATAACTCATAAACTATACACATGCATGTTATACACACATTTCTAACAAGCAGGGGCACTGTTCCTTCCTCAGTGGAGATAAAAGGCACTGATTTTTGACTGATCTTTCAAGCTGTTCTAACCTTTTTGTCTGAATCACATTTTCATTGCATCTAATTTGTTTTTGCAACACAATTATAAATAAGGGTCGTTTCTTAATGTTCCTCCGAGATGAAATACATGCTGAAGATGAGGATTTCACCCTTCAATCTTCTCTGGGAACATGGCAAAAGCATTGGAGAGAAAACTAACAACTGCTTCCAAAAAAAAAAAAAAAAAAAAAAATCCCCATGTATGAGGAAGTTACATGAAGGCAAAAAATAAATAAAAACAAATCTCTCTCTCTCTCTCACGCTCCACTTGTTACCACACACTGTCAGGTTCTCCATCTATTGGCTCTTGATGTCAACAGGTCACTGAGTGAACTCCAAGCAGCACGTCAGGATGCAGAAGTTTCAGCTTGTCAAGATGGTTTGAGATTTTTAATGTGTGGATCAAAGCCATATTTTGATTTACTTCATTTTGGGATTTTGACATTCCTTTGCAATAATAATGATCTCGGAAGCACCTAACCCCACCCCTGCTCATGGCTGATCAGCTGTGAGCAATGTGTGTGAATGGGACCCGCTTTTTTGTGATTTTTGCACAAGTCCATAGCTCGGATGGGTGTGAAAATCACACTAATTATGAAGAAACATGAAAATCCACACAGTGCTAACAAAGTTTGACTTCATTACGCAAAACAATCCATTAACAGGGCAATTTACTTAAGGCCATTTACCTATTCATGGACCCACACACCTATTTAGAAGATAAGAAATATATGCTCCAAGTCATAACAAACTACAACACCAATCCATATAGAAAAGTCAGATTGATTTTATTCCAAGTAGCTTTTCTGTTGAATGCTGATGTTATTGATTGTTCTGATTTATTCCTGTATGACCTCTGCAGTTCAAATTAGTCAAACTTTGTTAGAGCATCTTTTAACTTGTCTATTAGCTATAATCCAAATTAAGCAACAATTAAAATTTAATTTCGTCTTTCCCTTGAAACTTGCCCTCGTAAACAGCATGTTTACGAGGGCATTCTGATGTGCAGAATTTACAGCTGTTTCACCTTCATCCATTATGATCCAACTCAGTGATGCTCCTGAGTGAATTTCAGTTATAGTGCATGTAATTGTAACAAATTTATAAATACTGCATGTGATTCTTCTAAATGAATTATGCCTTTGCAGAATTTTGCTCTGGTAAATGACAAGATTTTTACAGAAAGAATAAAACAATGTAAAGATGGTTCAATGAGCAAATTAGGAAACTACAACTAACTATCGATGCAATGGAATATATGGAAACTTATATATTATACTCTGTGGAAATTATAACCAATTAAATCAAATAATTTTTTAAAATTTTTTAAAAATAATTTTAAAATATCTTTTGTTTTTGTTTTGTTTTTTTTAAAAAAGGTTGCCAAATTTACTGTCAACATTTAACTGTATGTGCTGCTCAGAGAGATTTGGCTTGTCACAAGCAATTATGTAAATAAATCCTCAAAGGCTTCAGTCGAAAAAAGATTACTGATGCTCATTAGCAAAGTACTCCATGGGAGGCTTGCAGTTAAGCCAACACACAGTGAAATTAGCTCTCATGAAACAAGAAGGAAAAGAAGAGAAAAGTGCCAAATGGTTAGTGAGAAACTAGCTGGTTAAATGGAAAAAAAAAAAAAACAAAAATACAAAAAAAAACAAACAACAATTTTTGTCAGTAAACCAAGCATCTAGGTGTCTTGGAACAAGACACAAACAAACTAAATAATTTTCTCCAGATTAAAGTTATTATATATTTACATCATTATATTTCATTTGATTAAAACCACCTCACTTGGATTCAGCATAACCTCATGTATGAGAAGAGCATAGAAACTCTGCAGAGATCTGAGGTCAAACACAGATCCATCCTGCTGCAGCAATGCAGAGTAACTCACTGCATATTCCCTGATATTAGATATTGCTAAAGACAATCTTTTCATTCATATTTACTGTAAGTGTTCTGTCATTGAGTTAGCCTTGCCATATTTAATCTCTGAGCTTTGTTGATGGATCTGTGAACTGAAAAAAATACATAATTAATTGCCACTGGGGCATAATGAAACTAGAACACATGTTAACCTGAATGCACAGCTGCTTTCAAATGCTTCCAAAGTAATCAGCAAACAATCATGACTGCATGAGTACATGAATGAATGGCAAAGGAAAATTGCCAGCTGGGCTGGCATCATCAAAGCGGTTGTGAATCCCAGCTTGAGCGCACAGAAGGAAACACCATTCATGTAGGGAGTATCTGAATAACGCTTTGCACACATGGTTACAGGATTTATTCATGACTTGACTGAAGGACTGTTTATGTATTCATACATAAAACTCATTCAGTTAGATGTGCAACACAAATTAAATTATTACTATACAGTAATCATATGGCTGCAGCAAAAAACAAAAAAACAACAAAAAACAAAAACAAAACAAAACAAAAAAAACAAACAAAACAAAACAAAACACAACAAATTCCACTAACTGGATGGCTTGTGAATTCCTCACACACCCTGGAGAGAACTGCATCAATAACAGAAGAGGGAACATTTAAAGACCTTGTAAACATGCCTTGTTTCCATATCCTACTCTTTAAAGAGGTTAGAGGCTTAAACACAGCATTATATAGCATAATGGTTACATGGCAATGACTTTGAACGATATACTTGAATAAGCTCTTGTGTTGCTGACCTCACTAGTTTACTAATTTGATTCTCTCCAGCTCCAAGGTTTTGCCCACAGGGAAGTTTGAGAGTAAAATTTGTAAACAAATTTTAATCAAACCCATATGGGTAAAACAGGTGTTCTGATTAATTAATGAGCTCTTATATTTGGCAAATTGCTTCTGTTTTGAAATATCACTAAAGGTACAGGAAACTTTAGTGATATTTCAAAATATCACTAAAGGTACAGGAAACTAATGCAGCCTCAAGGGGGCACAAGCCAGTGTCCACCTTGTGCCGGTCCCAAGCCCGAATAA
>VXCM01009922.1:0-10909 GCA_014773175.1 Lucifuga dentata | reverse complement strand
ACACTTTGAAAGTGTTGAGATTAACTCTTACAGAGTTA
Source organism: Lucifuga dentata (assembly GCA_014773175.1). Taxonomy (NCBI): domain Eukaryota; kingdom Metazoa; phylum Chordata; class Actinopteri; order Ophidiiformes; family Bythitidae; genus Lucifuga; species Lucifuga dentata. The sequence continues at coordinate 10,871 of VXCM01009922.1, read as the reverse complement.
TTTTGACTCTGCTGAATTTGCTGTGTAACGTAACGATACAGGTTGTATGTATTGGACTCAAACATGTAAAACCACCTGTATGGTCCTTGAAGGTGCTCTGGGGAACCTGGGGAATAGATAATGAGCCAGTCCATCCAATCACAACACAGCAGATTCAACCATCCCAGTAGTTTTCTTCTAAGGAACAGGCACTCGGCCCAGTTTCAAAGTTTCAAATGTGTTTCAATGGATAAAACCCCAAGTAATGCTTTCTCAGCTGGGGCGGCATCAGAATCAAATGGAAAGTGAAGCTGAGGTTCCAGTGGCCATGTCGGCCTCAAATATACTGAACACTCAACCCGACATGGTCTTCTGCTGTTGTAGCCCATCCTCACGGTCTGACGTGCGTTCAGAGATGCCCAAGAGTGGTTATCTGCGTTACCGTAGTTACCGCCTATCTGTCAGCTGGAATCAGTCTGGCTGTTCTCCTCTGACCTCTCTCATCAACAAGGTATTCTCGCTTACAGAACTGCCACTCGCTGGATGTTTTTTTTTTTCATACCGTTCTGTGTGATGGTTGTGTGTGGAAAATCCCAGAAGATCAGCAGTTTCAGGCCCTGCCCACATTAATATGGATATTTTACAAAAGGCATGTTTTCCTCTGCGTTTTGTCCTCTCATCCACATGCAAACGGTGTTTTAGGTCACTAAAACGGAGATTTTTTAAAACGGCTTCTGTAGTGCAGATTTCTAAAAACTCCGCTTTCTGTGGATCTGTGTGGAAGTGTAAAAATGGAGCTTTTGGGAAACAATGACATCAGAACTAGTGTTTGAGCGTTCTCGTGTGGACAGATATTTTGTAAAACGATGCTTGTGTGGACATAACTTTTTTTTAAACGGTGGGGGAAAATATCCGTTTAAAAAAAATATCCATATTGGTGTGGACTAGGCCTCAGAAATACTCAACCAGCCCGTCTGGCACCAATAACCACGCCGCGGTCAAAGTCACCGACATCACATTTTTCCCCCTTTGTGCTATTTGATGTGAACATGAACTGACGCTCCTGAGTTTCCTCTGCTGGATCTTATGCATTGCACTGCTGCCACATGATTGGCTGATTGGATAATTGCATGAATAATGCTGCGTTCGACAGACATGGGATCTCAGATTTTTTCCGACTTCTTACTTGGAAAAATGTGTTGGAATGGCACTTGAAGTCGGAGCTCCGGCTGGGAAACCCGGACAAAATGATCTACCCCGACTTACAGAGTATGACGTCACTCAACATGGCAGCACCCGTGGAAGTGAGCTTTGTGAATGGAAATGATCAGCTAACAGGCGAATAAAGTATTTTTTGTTGCGTGAAATTGAAATAAGAAAGTCAAAATATATCACCAAGTTAACTATCTATTTTGTATAATAACTGTTTGCCATTGATATGTAAGTGTAAATAACTTCATAATATTACTTCTCTGCACAAAGTTTAATACCCACTGTGATTAATATCATTGTAAAACAACACAAAAAAAAAAGTCCTGTAATCTAACTTTAACTTAGTATTTATTACTAAGTTTATTTAATCTTACAGTATTTATTGGTGTTCAGCTATGCTTTTTTGTTTGGCTGCAACGGTTTGAGGTCAGAAGTTGGAGCTTCCAACTGGGAAAAATCCGACTTCCGAGGTCTGTGAACGCAGCATAAGCACTAAGGAAGGAAGGAAGTAGGAAGTGAAGTAACAAAGGGAGGCAGCAGTTTGTAGCAGTTGAGCGTCTGCGCTGTAAGACAGGCTGTTAGAGAGGCAGCAATGCAAAAAGCTCACATGCTGAGGATACACACCTGCACCCTGCTGGACCACTTCCTGCTGAGAAAGCAGCCCTGCACTATGCAAGCTAAAATGGTTGACCTTCTCTCAGGGGCAAAACTAGTGTAGGGGCATAAAACAATTTAACCCGTACACGCTGCCAGAGATGCTCCTGCTTGTCACCAACTCGGGCTGTGACACAGGAAATCACTCTCCGCTATCCCACTTCTCACACACTGGCGTCCACAGCCAGCAGAGAACGAGAATGTAAAGAACAATCTGTATTTCAACCAGAGGGACTAAGAGCTGGGACATTGTTATTGGCAGCATGACTTCCACGTCAGCGCCCAGAGCCGTAGGAGATGGAGAGCATGGCTCGATCTGCAGGAGATCTGGCCGGAATCATTTCTGCCTCACCTGTGCTGGAGCAGGACAGCGGGAACGCATGATGTCAAAGAGGACGTTGTGTCCGCGTGGCCGCTGAGAAGCACTGAGTCATCCTTTTCCTGTGCTGGACCAAATAATAGCAGGTCAGACAGAGAAGAAGAGGAGCAGGAGGAAGTCAGGAGGGGTCGTCACCACGCTCTTCCTCTTTGTCATCACAGCGGAGTTTTGCAGGAAGGAAGCGGCAGAAGTCCCACAGTCGTTCTCACAGTGGGCAGTGGAAGCTGAACAGTGCTGGACAGTGTCAGTGGCAACACAAAGCACTGTTCGGATGGTCTCCTGTCCTCTTACGGGGACAGAACCGTAGGGTTGAATGGAGCTAATTTGGATGATCTTAGCATGCATTTTTTTTTTTTTGGTAACGCATAGTTTTTCTACTGTTTTGTGCCAAATCATTACAACACAAAGAAGTGGCCTAAATCACACAAACCTCCACTCCCCTTCAAATAACTGTACAGATAGAAGGATAAAAAAAAACTGAGCCAATAGCGTGACAAAGACAAGACCAAAAACGCTGCTAACGACCCTTTGATTTTGCATTTCAATAATCGTGATAAAATTTAGGGCTAAAAAACACAGTGCGTGCTCCCTTTAATTACCATAAAGTGACATAGAAAAGGATTCTGCATTGATATACTGTATCTCAGCATGAGAAAAAAAACTAAGTACCCCCACATGATGAAATATAATGATTATTTCATTATTTAATCACAACTGCTTTTGAATAAAAAATTAGGAGTTTTGTACCTGTGTTAATTGCAGTATATTTAAATTTTTTAATGCAGCTATGTGACAGTGAGAGGCTGAACTTGTGGAGCCATTTGGAGGAAAAAAAAACTGGCTGAAATATCTGTGGATCAGATTAATTGGAAAGGGCAGACACGGTCATTAAAAAGGGATTCAGGGAAAATAATCACGATAAAAGAAACAAAGGATGTGAAAAGTAAAAGAAATGGAAAGGATTGTGGGTTCAGAAGTGTAGGAAAGGACAAACTGCCTGATTAACCTGTATATGTTTGTTTTTAAGATTTGATGAGGACGGAGGATTTTGATTAATTAATTAAGCCGTTAAGTCTCTGCTACAGACGCTGTAGAACTGATCTAGTTCCAGTATGGAGACGCACAGAATCATGCCAGAACTGAGGATAAACTAAATGTGTTTTTGTGGTTTATTAGTATTATGATGACACACTGCTGTAAACATCACGAATCGCTTTAGGGATTTTGGAGTAATTATATCATTATTGTTGATAAAGATGCTTGACATTTGCTAAACCTCCCCCGAGCCTCAAGATGCACATAAAGTACACATAAATTTCCACTGATCTTTAATCAAATTATGCTGCAATAAGATGATGAAATGAGTGCAGGATGATGACGCAGTAAAATTAAGCATCATTTAAGAGGCTCTGACGTATTTACCTTTGGAAATTTACCTCTTTGGTTCCTTTACTTGGATTTCCTGTGGTATATTTCATGGAAATATGCTAAAACAAAAAACAAAAACAAAAAAAAAAAAAAAAANAAAAAAAAAAAAAAAAAATACAGATCAGGTACTATTCTGGAAAAACTGAACTTTCATATGATTCAACTTGAAGTTTTCTTGGAAAATTTTTGTTCAGTTTAAACAATTTGCTGTCCAGGAAAGTGCAGATTATTAGCAGAGTAGAATAATACCACATAATATTGACTAGTACACATAGAGAATAATAACCAGACGTTAACAACATATATTTATCAGTTGTATTTATAAACTAGCGCCTATCTAGTGTTCTGATTGGTTTCACATTTATTTCACAACAGACTGTAGATTCCACAAAAAGATTACTGGAAGTGTTTTATTCAGCATTACCAGCAACAGGATTTAATTTATGCGTTCCTAACCTTGAATGTGCTTTGCTCAAACCAGCCTCGGTCTCTATTAAATCTAATATAATTAAAATTGCTGACATGTCCTGCATTAGTTACCACGGCCATATGCTTCTTTCCCTCTGCTTCACAACAGCTGAATCACTGATAATCTCTTTTAACCAGAAAACACAATATGAGAGCATTTGGCAAGGCTTGTTTCACATCTTCATGCCAAGATTGGTGCCAAACCCTTCCTTACTCTTTAATGACTTGGGGCTGAGTGCCAGTAGATGGCAGTATTGCTCTTTTGCAGATCTCATCTCCGTTTGTTGGCCTGTGCAGAGGGCCTAACATTGATGAATTAGTTTATAAAATGTTGTGTAGACTTTGGTGTATTGGCTGTTGTCCGCTTTGGCTCTCCATCCCTGGTCGCAGACAGATTAACAGATAAATGGATCACCATAGAGTATTCCAATGTGTGGTGCAGCAGGAATCAATATCTATTGTCCAGTAATGGCTTCAGAAAAGAGACAAGAATCTCTTTCTTTCTCTCTCTCTCTCTCTCTCTCTCCCTCCCCTGGNGGCTTCAGAAAAGAGACAAGAATCTCTTTCTTTCTCTCTCTCTCTCTCTCTCTCTCCCTCCCCTGGTCCTCACTTTTTTTATATTTTAAAACACAAAAGCATAGCAAATATTGGAAAAAGTTTTTATTCGCTCACATATCTAAAAGGATGTGTTATTAAGCACTAATACAGTTATTCAGTCAAATCAAGTCTCCTTCGTTGTCAGTAATAGTCAATGAATACACACTTTAGCATTAAAAAATTCTGTTGTGCCTCCTGAATATTCATACACGAGGCAACAGAAAAGCTTTCAAGCTTTGCTAAATCGCCATTGGTTGTTAAAGCATATTGTTAACTTCAGTGAAAATTAATTTCCTTTTATTTGTACTTTGTAAGGTCAACTAACTTTGAATAGCTTAGCTTGCATCCACCATTATCATTAAATGTGTCCTGATTGGGATTGGCCTCGAATGAGCAGTTTATATGCTTGAAATAGAACAGGAAATTGTGGGTGCAGACCTTCTGGGGAAACGATAAGATGAATCCTCTTTTTTTTTTAATTAATCAATTGTGTTTGGAGCAAAAGAAATTAATTACATACCTAAATATTGCTTATTGAAATAGACAAAGAATTTAAACACTTGGCAATCATTTGAGATAGAAATGGCGCTTAATTTGTCATAAATGAAACGCTGAAAGAAGCATCCTTAATTAGAAAGAACAAGAGTAGTTGTTTGAAAGATTCAGCAAAGGATGAGGACGTATGTAAGCGATCAAAGCTCAGGTTGAATTAAACGGTTAAGATGAAACAAAGTTCTTAAATGAGCAGCTTCATCATTAATTGATGAAGAGTGTAATTATTCCCATTCAGCCAAAAATACATGACCGCTTGGGGTACGGGCTTGTGTTTTATTCAGCCGATCCTCTCTGTTGGACTTTACGCCTTTGTTTGATAAAATTATTTTTTTCTTTCCCTGGTTACAAGATGAGGGCACGAAGATGTAAAGATAGAGAACATGGAAACAGACTACTGAGTCTTTCATTCTGATTTCTGATATCCATCCATCCATCATCCATTTTCCCTGTTATTTTGCCAAGTCCCCATATTTTTCAAAATCAAATGTTCATATGATACACCCACCTTAAAATTCAATGTTTAGCCCGCTAATAAGCATGCTTGTTTAGAAGATACGGTTGATTAATTTCTCTGATAAAAGCAGCTTTCTCCTGGGATGATATTCCCTGGAGGAGAAATAATTTTTTTTCTGCATAGCTCCATGTTGGATCAATTAAATTAAGTGTCTTTGACAAAAAAAAAAAAAAAAAAAAACATGTGGTTGACTGTAATGGATTACCTATTTCAAGCATGTTTCAAGTCCTTAGAAGTTGATTTTAATAGCATATACTGTAATGAAATGAAACCCAGTGGCTGACTGGAAGGTAGGAAAAACAATGTGAAAATGCACCGCTCCAGTATTTTTTTTTTTTTTTGGAAATGGGTGGCAAGCAGTAATGTAACATGTATGCCAGTCTTATTTATTAGGCTCAAACATACAAAATCACCTGTATGATCCTTTAAATGCAATGGTAGGATTGGACTTTGTACAAATCTGTTGTATTTCTTAAGTTAAAGTAACACTAGAGTATAATATAATATAATAACACATTAGTATGAGCAGCAGAAAATGGGCTCCGGCGGCTTTTTTTAACCATGAAGGTCTTCACTAATTCAACCTCCACACCCCGACCAAGAAACAAAAAGCTCCCCAGAACCAAAAGAAAGTCCTGTTTAACATGCTTAATACCAGCCGTGTGCAGATCTAATCACTCTGTTCTTTTTGAAACCCTAGAAGATGCTAATTAATTTTTCATAGTGTGAATTAGAGTCCTAATTTGGAAATGTGAGATCAAAAGAAACAACTTCAGTGACAGGCTGTTGGATGAAATCCTTAGTGGCCAGATGAGAGGCCGTGCTGGACGAGATATTCCCAGCGGTAACGTCAGGATTTGGTGTTTTTGCTGAATCGCATTAATAAGCCATGTATTTTATAAACCATTGTCATATTCCACGGAGGAATCTGTTTCTATAATGTTTCATGATATTTGTTTTTAATATTATGTTTCTTATGATCTGTCTATAATCTGTACTTGGTCTGAAGTAAAAGGTTTGGCGAGACAGCTTTTGATTTTTATGGACCAAGACTACGGAGGAATTCGCCAGAGTGTGCATGGGTTTCTAAAACTGTGGATATTTTTAAGAAGAATCTGAAGACATATCTTTTTAGTACTGCTTTACGTCAAATGCTGATGTTATTGGTCATATTCTTTTATTTGATCTTTTTTCTTTTATCTTTATATCTCTTTCATTCTTATGTGAAGCACTTGGAGTTGCACATCGTGTATGTATTGTGCTCTAAATAAAGATTATGATTATTATTTATTATTATTATTATCAGTTGTAAAGGTGTGGGGAGTTGAGGAATAAGCAGTGCAGCGAGCAGAAGCAACGGCATCGAGTCGGTACATTTCTGCAGACGTGCTAGAAAGGTCGCTGAGGTTGTGAATCACAGAANACGGCATCGAGTCGGTACATTTCTGCAGACGTGCTAGAAAGGTCGCTGAGGTTGTGAATCACAGAAGAATCCTAATCAGGCCTTGTTGCAACTCTAATTAATTACAGCCTAGAGGGCAAGAGATCATACACAGACCAACAAGCTCACACACTTGCAAACACTCGGCTCGAAACACACAAACACACAAAGGAAATGACATTGTTGGATAATCGTTTGCTGCGATACACATATCAATCCGCAACGATCGGTGCACTCCAGATGAAGTGTTTAATAGCTTCGGCTTTTATTTGACCCACTTTCCTCAACCCGCTGTGTGATTCTCTGCATCAGTGGGAAATGTCTTATATTTCTTATTGCCTGAACAGTTGCTTGGACTTGTTGCTTCCAGCAGTTTCGTGTGTGGGAAACAGCAAGAAAGTGAGATGTTTCCACTTGAGAAAACATGATTTACAAATCAGAAATGGGTGTCTGTTTCTGTCTGTATTGATCCGTCGTTGGACAGAATGGTGAGGATGGAAATGAGCCCTTTCTCTTCAACGCTGAGAAACTGTCATTAAACACTTGAGAAAAAATTGTTAATTCTAGAATATATCTTTTCGCTGATTAAGCCAAGTTTGCCATAAGTGGCCTGTAAATATCACATTAGTTATTTGAGTATTTATCCTCATTAATAAAGGACAAATATCAACAAACAACAAAGTACTTTCAGAAGTACAAAGTATGTTGTTATTTTTCCCAGTTTGGAATGTCCAATTACCCATACTGTCGCTGTCATTTTCACTGGAATGACACATGGGCCCAGATTCATAAACCGTAGCGCATGATTTACTGCATCGCTATGCGCAAATATTATGGCACAACCACGTTCCCTCATTCATAAACGCCTGTTACCGACACATTTTAGCATTAGCCTTAAAGAGGCATTACTGAGATATTTCCTTATTTACGTGTTGCGGTAGCTATTCATAAAACAAACCCACACGCAAAAACTAAGACCTGCTTCAGTCCAGTGGTAAATTTCAGCGGTATGAAATATGGGTGATGTTTCAAACTTTATTTGCCTCACGTGTTAGTGATCAATAACTTTGATAAAGTAACTCAACTGATCAATCAGTTTTTAAATGGTGAGTTTTGATCCGATCTGAGACACGTTCAGGCGCTCTGTTAAATATCACCTCACCTGACGCTGCGCATGTCTGAGTTCCTCAACCACTACCACCCCCANACCCTCCCTGCGCAGTGTGATTGCACTAAAATACATGTTTACCTGTTATTTTAGTGTCAGTCTTTTAAAACGAGGATCTCTAAAACAGAATGTATGTTTCCTTTGCCGATTTATCACTTTAAAACCAGATAAATCAGGATAAATGGTGGCAGATAAATATGCAGCAGCTCATTAACACACTGATCTTCATTGGCTTTTAACTGTCACACCCCACAGTAACGCGACCTTCATGTGACAGCAGTGCACTGATTATCGTAGGAGAAGTTTTATGAATGAGCTTCAATTATCACGGCACACATTAAGGCATTGTTACTCTCCATATTGCCGTTTTTTTTTTTTTTTTTTTTTTTTTTTTTTATGAATTTGGGCCATGGTGTCATCACCCACCTCATTTCACCTACTCCAGGTGGGTGTAAAGGCCTCAGTCTGTCATAAGAAGGGAGGGGTTCTCAACAGGAAATTTGAGTTTTCTGTGAGTCTTTGTAACCCCACCAATTGACTGTCGGATAAGATGTTTCAGATGCTATCAGAAGCTATCGGTCGTTCTGATAGGCAACTAGGAAGGCTCATGCTGCCCCTCAGATCCTGTGCCCCCCNACACACACACACACCACCACCACCACCACCATGCATATGCTCTCTTTGACCATTCATGCAGCTTCCAGCCCGCAGACATGGCCAGTTTTTGTTTCTGCAATCAGGAAGTGAACCTGGTCGTTGCAGTGGTGGATCACCCGTGTTCCCTATGTATATAGGAAAGGAAACTTGGATAAAATGCTGATTTTAAATGATCATAAATATCACAGTTGTGTATTAATATTGCATCCTGCAGATATTCAGGAGGCCAGAGCGTGTCAGGGAGAAAGCTGTGATTAGCTGCAGAGAGGCCAGCCACCAGCTTCCAGGGCAGTTTGGTTCGCAGACAGTGATGAGAGCAGGGGTAAGTCACACCAGGAGAACACAAGTGTGTGTGTGTGTGTGTGTGTGTGCGCGCACGCGCACATACGTGATTACATCTCTGCAAAATAGACTGATGAGTAAAACTTTGCTGACTCAAATTCTGGGAGTCACTTAGAATCATTTGCTGTATAATCTCTTGATCTTTGACAACACTGGGATCAAAATAGACTGATCAGAAAATTTAAGGTGATAAATCATTGGCTAGCATAAAAGATGGCCAATATGAATATGTTAACCTTGAGTTTAACATCTTCTCTCATGTGCTGAGTAGGTGGAAAACACTGACTTAGCTTTGATAATGCCAAGTTTTAAAACTCATACTGATGCAGAGTACATATTTTCCTAATCGATTTGAGAGCAAATCTGCCACTGAAAGCAAACGGAGCTTTGGTATTCACGGGCACGGTGCCTCTCACTATGTTAATAACGCCGTCTTCAGACAGAGCTTGCCCATAATGAGGATTCACGTATTCAAAGCACAGCCCGCTACATTTGTCAATGGCATCAATACACTGCAGCACTGGCTCGACACTTTCCTCTCCATTTCTGACATAGGCCGACACTTTGACCCTTCCCACCTCAACCAGGAAGGAGTAAGGAAGTTATTGGTGCTCCCATCAGATAATGACAAGATGATGACTGGCCTCTGGCCCATTTCCCCCCAATGCCATGGTTTACAGGAGAGCTGTTGGCAAGCAAAGGGTATAAAAGGGAAAAACAGCGAAGAAAATGGAGAGGTCTGAGCACTTCTGCGATTTAGTACTTGTCAACATATCAGCAAGCGTGATGCAGATAGAGCTCAACGGAATTAAATTTCCTCCACTTTTTTTGGAAATAGACTTGCAATTGGGAGTATTTTAAATGCCTTTTCGGTTCCTCCGTTTGGCTTTTTTAGCTGTGTTTATTACACAAAACCCCATTTACACTTTAAGTTTGTTTAATAAATGTTTAATAGGATGGGTACATGAGAGTCAATCTACTTTAGCCTGCCCGCTCTCTGTAGTGAACAGTAAGAGTTTATGGAAATGAGGGCTGGCTGCAGCTCTCCGTCTGCTCGGCTTTCCATGCATGCTGTTTATTCACACGAAGAAGAGGGTTATAGAGTGGATTGTTCTTACATGAAGTCATTTGATACCATGCTTATGATATTTGACAATACATAATGTTTAAATGCGCACTGTACTCTGTGCTTTGAGGCAAAAAAAGCTTACATGTACATGGAGTAAGACATATATGATGGAATTCATAGGATTCTGCTATTTGCTGAATATATTGTACATGACTTGCTTAATCACATTATGAGATAATAAATCATTTACGTGCTTGAGTAAATCCATTTACAATCATGTAATCTACAGTAAATCTAGATTTTATGTAGATTTGTGCAGATTTTAACCTGGTGATGGTGTTTCATTCTTCTTCTTTTCCTTTTGGCTTTCCCTTCAGGGGTCACCACAGCGAATCATCTGCCTCCATC
>VXCM01009921.1:0-11021 GCA_014773175.1 Lucifuga dentata | reverse complement strand
GGGTTAGATGGAGGCAGATGATTCGCTGTGGTGACCCCTGAAAGGAAAGCCGAAAGGAAAAGAAGACTGTAGAACTGTTCATTGTTTGTTCACATCTTCAGCTATTCTCAATACATGACCATCGGAGGAATACATTAATAGTAATAGGTGCTCTGCCAAGCTATATAGTGGAACAATCCACAAGTTTACTCAGAGAATTTGGGTGAGAAAGTAGGTTGGTTATATTTGATTCTCTCCTATGGTCTTGCAATAAAACCATTTGACAATTCCCCTGGTCTCAAAACCCTCATTTGAGTCTTACAATACTTGGGAAACCAGGAAGGAAATTTTATTCTTGACTAGTTAAGTATTTTTGCTGACTCAAGTAAAAAAAATAAAAAATAAAACAAACCTTTTCTTTAATTCAATGACTTGTGTTCCCCAAACTGGATTACAATACTGTAATATTGTTTTGATCTACAACTCAGAAATGGTGGTAGCTAAACCACTATAAATGATACTACACAAGAAAACAAAAGATAAGATTATGAAGAAATATCACTGTAAAAATGACATTTATGAGTTCAGCTCAGCCATGTGTGGTAAAGATTTGTTTTAATGGGCTTTAAAACACTTTGATTCAGTTATTTCCCTTTGATATGGTAGATTTGCAGTAGTGATTTCAAACAATTGGTAACATCATTAAACTACTGCTGTTTATAGTCCAAAAAGTATCACATTGTGGCTCCAGAATGAAACAGCAGAATTCGATTCTCCCATTACTAAAACATGCAGAGCCTTGTGTCAGGTGAAGATGGATATATTTTTTGATGAAGTTTGGCCACAGACTATCTTGACATTTGAAAAAAAAAGACCAAAGTGCATACGTCCATTCCCTTAGGGCCAATTTGAAAGAACCAGAGGGTTGCAATGTGACACACTGACATGCTAAATGTCTGTGAGAAGTGACAAACAATATACACATAAGTGCTCTAGGGGAGTCACAGTCTCTCTGCCTGACATTTCTCCCTCCCGTTTAATTGATACGTATTTCAGAGGGGCATACACCCTCATTCTGCTTCCAGTTAATGGCTGACAAGTCTGTAGGCTGTGACCAAATAAGAACCAACCCTCCAAACCTTCCAGAGGCCATTTTCATATGATGTGGATGATTTATCAAGCTAATTCAGATGTGATGGTCACAGTAATAAAGCATAAAGTAGCATACATAGGTGAGGTACTCAGGCAGTGCACATAAGTCACAGCAGTTTTCTGGAAAAATAGAAACATGCATGGGTATATACAGTGAACTATATATTTGGAGGAAGAGGAAGCTTTAAAAAAGTGAACTGTATTTTAATCTCGTTTGAAAATCTTTGCCTTTGGCATAGAAATCCTCTCCATGCTCTTTCCCATCGTCTCTGCTTCACTGGGGCATATGATGGTTGAGGTTTCAGCAGTGTCCCAAGGTAGCCGATCTTTGAGAGATGACAGACCACAAGTTCCATTTTTATTATGATTTATTCAAGCCAGCCAGTTTTCTGTAATGGAAATTCATTTGAATCACCTCCCCTTTGCAGAGCCAGTCGGGAACCATATTCACCATCTGTGAGCCAGGAGACATGGAGACTGGCCCTATTTGCCAAAATGAAAGAAACCTTTTTTAATGCAAACATTCACCAAGTAGAAAGTTCTGAAAGCAGCTCTCAAATCTCATTTCCAGGTTTGTGGGTTTTTGCTATGAAATTTAACACCCTATGGTATGTGAATTTTTCAGTAAGGTCACACATGTTTGTAGTTGATGTATTCCTAAAGGGGACATACTATGCTTTTTTGTTATTTTCTCTCATTTTTATAGTGTAATATATATATATATATGTTGAACACATTGTCAAATTTGCAAAACCTGAAGTTCACATTTATAGAAATGCTTCTAGTCACCAAACCCTAAGGTCTTGAATTGCCCTGAAAGCTTCATTTTTAATTAATCTTTTACTTATGTACCATGGTAACATGTAGACATCAAGGTATACACATGGTTAGATGCCCTGCACGAAGTACTAGGCTAGTGAGTGAGTGTTCAACCTGCTAGGTTTTAAATTTTACTACTTGAGGTTACTAACCCAAAAAATGTAATCACTGGTGCAAAATCTTTGCATCTTACATATGCAAGAAAAGCATTTTTCTTCTGTAAAACTCTTCTTTTGTAAAGAAAAACTGCTCAGTTGGGTCGGTGCTGCAGCCAAAACGTGGAACTTTTGTTATGCACCACTGCAGGCCCTCAGGTCCTGTCTGTGTCGCTGTCCACAAAGTCTGGATTCAGTGTCAGCAGTGAGACATCAGCGCTCGGGGCCGTCATAAGCCTCTCAGTAAATGTCAAGTGACAAAATGTGAACTGTAGGCAGCATAAAGAGGGACAAGCCTTGAAAGAATGATTTTGTATAGATGTGACAAATGTATCATCACTGTGTCACAGGGTTCATCTATAATTCAGGGCTTGTGTGCTTATTTGTATGTGTGTGTGTGTGTGTGTGTGCGTGTGTGTGTGACATGTCAAGAAAAGAAGAGGTATGGAGAGAGAGAGACAGAGTTAGGCAGTGAGTTCAATACAACCTGGACATGTTCCAGCAGTTATGGAAGACATATTTTACTCTTGGACTTTAAACAGTTCACTCTCTAACAGTCTCGCTGTTGATGTAACACTATTGCAGTTGGTGTGTGTGTGGGTGTGTATGTGTGTGTTTATGTGCAATTACATACTGTACGTGTTTGTGTGAACAAAATGACTGTCTTCTACACACAGTTGTGTATAAGTGCTACAGTGAAATGCTGGATGTTAAGGTGGATGTATCACCTGAACATTTGGTTTTGAAAGATGGGGGAATTTGACAAAATAACAGGAAAACTAAAATATGGCGTTAGGTTTTGAAAATTGTTTGACACTTGTAACATATATGCAGGTTGCATGTATTGGGCTCAAACATGCATGATCTCTGGTATGGTCCTCTAATCCAACTGAATAAAGGGGAGATTTTGAACAGATGTATTAGTACTTAGGCATGTGTACCTGTTCACCTGGTGTTACATCAACAATGAAAATGTCTTTTTTATTTGGCTAAGCCAGGGCAATGTGTGTGTTAAGAGACCTTTATTGGCGTACTTGACCATACACTTGTGGCCCCTGGCTTATGGGCTAACAGGCTAACCTATAGGGCTGAATCAGTGGACAGTTTGTTAAATCAACATAACAGTTGTTTCGGTTGGTTACTTGGTTGAGGAATTTGCCAAAACCAAATGACAGAAATGTTGAATCACTAACCAGAAGCATTGTGGTCCATTACACAAGTGTGTCTAAGTCGATGGCACTTGATGAACCTGAAAGACGTTTTACTCGTTAGAGATGAATCAGTGTTAACCTGAGATGCCTGGTCACTGCATCACTCAGGTTAGACTACATGAGGATGCATAATGCAGTTGGTTACTTGAGTGATTCTGAATCAAAGAAGCAACTTAAGATTTGTAGCATTTATGCTAATTTCTACTGTATTTATTAATGACCAGGTAATTATAGCTTCTGTCAGGACATTGTGGCTGCTAGTCAGTAGTCTAGAAAACTAGGGATATGACTTGTGGTGTTCATCCATCCAGTTTCAGAGACTTATACAATCTATATCAAGGTGCTTTGAGGCTGTTTTGGTAGCTCGTCTTGGCCCAACAACTTACTAAGACACTTAATGTTGGTTTTTCCTTTAATGTCACCTGTCCGTATATGGTTAGAAGTACTTGGGCTCAATGATGGGTTGGGTTCAATAATGAAAATGACATGGATAACTTCCTTAAAAAAATTATATTTCCCTACTATCTCAGATCAAGAAAAAGAATGGCTAGATTGCACTTTATCATTAAAAGAAACAGAATTGACAATTAAACAAATGAAAAGTGACAAAGCACCTGGACCCGATGGGTTCCCCATTGAATTCTATAAAACGTTCTCACAGAAACTGGCCCATATCCTAAGTAAGGTCTTTATGGAAGCTTTTGAGAAGAAGGCTCTACCACCAACCATGACACAAGCTATACTTTCAGTTACATAAAAAGGGTAAAGATCGACAAAAGTGTGAATCCTATAGACCTATAAGCCTGCTCTCAAGTGATTATAAGATTTTAACTAAGGCCATTGCAACCAGGCTTGATTCTGTCATGCAATCCATAATACATACTGATCAAACAGGATTTATGTCAGGGCGACAACTGTCTGGTATGTTACCTAGATTATTTAATATGTTGTATATTTCTGGTGAATCACTTTCTCCTAAGGTATGCCTCTAGCTTGATGCTCACAAAGCCTTTGATTGCACAGAATATAATTATGTTTGCAGCCTTGACTAAATTTGGTTTGGGTCCAACCTTTTGTACATGGATTAAGGTCCTATATGCTTCACCAACAGCCTGTATTAGAATGAATAAGGTGTTATCAGATTATTTTCCCCTCTATAGAGGTACAAGACAGGGTTGTCCTCTATCTCTGCTGTTGTTTAATATAGCCATAGAACCCTTGGCTATAGCCATGAGAACTGATGCAGACTTAAAAGGTGTAAGCAGAGGAGGCCAAACACACAAATTATCTCTGTATGCAGATGATTTAATTATGTACCTCTCCCAACCTGGTATTTCTACTGCTAGAGCCCTGGACGCTATAGCTGGCTTTGGAAAAATATCAGGCTATAAAATCAAGCTGACGAAGCATGTCTCATAGATTTTGACAGGTTCCCATTTAAAATAGAACTAGATGCATTTATATATTTCTCAGTGACATGTAAATTTAAAGACCTATTTAAATGTAATTTTAAACCTACATTTGAGAAGGTTAAACAGGACCTAAATTGATGGGCTTCACTCCCTATATCCATGGCAGGTAGAATAAACTCAGACAAGAACATTTTTACCAAAATGTTTGTTTCTCTTCCCAACAGTACCTATTTTTATTTGTCTTTTTTTTTTTTAGGAATTGGATAAATACATCTCATCCTTCATTTGGAACAGAACTATTCCAAGGATTAGGAAATCATATTTGGAGAGACAGAAGGCAGAGGAGGGACTAGCATTGCCAAATTTCCTGCACTCTTATTGGGCTTCCAATATCCACAAAGTTATGTATTGGGTGTCAGATTTTCAAAGTGGCACGGGACCAGTATGGGTGGAGATGGAACAGTTTTCTTGTAATCCAGTATCTTTAACATCATTGCTAGGCACACCATTATCTTAGCAAGAAAAACCAGACAAATCCTGTTGTGACTGAGTCACTGAAAATATGGTCTCAGTTTAGATTTCACTTTAAATATAAACAGGCACTCACTTTGCTGTCCATTATAGCCAACCCTCTCTTCCCACCTTCACTTTTAGACTCTGCCTTCCAGGTCTGGTTCAAGAAGGGACTGTTAAGGATCTTTTTCAAGACAACAATTTCATGTCTTTTACAGATATTATTAAACAATATGATACATATATATATATATATACAGTCCCATTTTTCAGGTATCTTCAGGTTCATAATTTAGTGAAAAAAACATTTTGCTTCCTTTCCATCCTCACCAATGTGTGGATGGATAGAGGAATTTTTAGTTTGGGACACCTCAGATCGAGGCCTGATATCGAGACTTGACAACTCAATTCAAGAAGTGGTCTTACCTTCTCTGAACCACTTTAAGGAACTAGACATGGAAAGTATGATTCGTTTACAAGAATCGGTTCACTCCGATCTCCCTGTAAAAAAAAAAACGNGGGGGGGGGGGTTATAATGTGGCTGCCTACTTTAACACTTAGATCCTGTAGAGGAAAAAACTCCAAAAACTGCACTACACTGCCTTATATTCAACATAATCACAACCACAAACAGAAACTAAACACAAGAAAAAGAAAATACTAACAAATAACCCATAATGATCATAATGATTATAATAATGCTAATAATAATAATAATAATAATAATAATAATAATGCAAACTTAGCAATAAAGCTTTGTCTTGTTTTGGTTGGAGTACCATAAAAATACATGCATAGCTAACTGTCAGGCTTAATCTTTATTGACAGCCAATAACAGCAGTCTCCACTCAAACTGTAGTGAAGGGAGGAGGGTCAGTCTCAGGTTAAAACATGACAACACACACACACACACACCTTCAAATACAAATACAGATACAAATCTTTGTAGATGTGACGACACACACAACAACAACAACAACAACAACAACAGGCTAGGCTATTAGCTCAGTGATTAGCATGTTTATTACCCTAAACATTTCACACACTGCCGCTTGAATATGCTGTAACAATTCCAAACACAGACGTGTAATCATTATAATGCGCCGTGGAGTCGCTTCCTTTTACTTTCAATATGTTGAGAGACAAACTGAGCAGAAATGTCATCATAACAATAAACTACCGGTAACTTAATCCATTCCGGCNGACAAACTGAGCAGAAATGTCATCATAACAATAAACTACCGGTAACTTAATCCATTCCGGCAAGCCCCGTTGTCTTTCATTCTTCCCCCACTCAAAATGGTGACTCGGAGGTTTCTCTCCGTGCTTTCGGTTAGGTGAACCTATGAATCTATGAACCTATGAGCGGTTCATAGATTTTACGATTCAGCGGTTCACCGATTCATAGGTGAACCGCTGAACCTATGAACCGCTCATAGGTTCATAGGTTCTGGCTCTGCCCTCTGTGTCTGTCTCCACTCAGTGAGCCTGTCTGTGAGTGCGCCCCCTGGTGGACGCTCACCTACACTACATCAAATGCCAGTTGAGCAGTGTTTACGCCACACAAACTAGATTCCTAGCCAAACAGACATTAGCTTAATGGTTGGAGTTAAAATGTGTTGTTTAATCTCAAAGATGGGATGTTGTGAAAGAAAAAGTATATAAATATATTGAATCTCATTCATTTATATCACGGACTGGAGTGAACCGGAAGTATATGGTTCAGTTACAGCTGTGAACTGGTTCACCGATTCCCGGACAAAGAAGCGAGTCATTGATTCAATGAGTCACTGAATTGGCCATCTCTATAAGGAACAATGGAGTAAAGACTTTTGGAACTGACATTTCCGATGATATGTGGCATCTTACAGTTTCCAAAATTCATTAAACATCTATATGTATAAGACATGGTCTATTGCAGTTTAAGATAATTCATAGACTACACTTCTGTACTTCTGTACATCTGCAGACTACACTTGCTAAGATGTTCCCAGGATTAGACACCACCTGTTCCCGTTGTGATCAAGGGGAAGCCACGCTGTATCATATGTTCTGGATCTGTCCTGCTTTGGCACCATTCTGGTATGACATCTTTGAAACTTTTTTCAATTGTCTGTAAAAAAAAGAGATATTACCAGATCCAACAACTGCAATATTTGGGGTAGCTTCAGAGGAAATTTCACTCTCAGCTGCACAATCTGAGGTAGTGGCCTTCCTATCCTTATTAGCTCGACGGCTGGTGCTGCTCCATTGGAAATCTGACAAACCACCATCACATACAAAATAGGTGGAAAGCGTAATGATACACCTCAAGCTTGAAAAGCTCAAATATTCCACACAGGGCTCAACTGAGAGATTATTCAAAGTGTGGCAGCCATTTCTCTCATATTTTAAACAAAATTTTATATCTAATCAGTAGACACAACCACAGACATCTCCCCAGTCCCTTTCCCTATCCCTGGTATGGCTGGCAGTTTCTGTTATTATTTATTCATTTATTTATTTATTTATTGTTTATTAATTGATTTATTGTTTTCACTATTACTTTTAGGTGTACGTATTGTTTTTGTAATTGTGATGTGTGTTGTGTTCAGTGTTTAAAAAAGTGCAATAAAAAGATGGGGAAAAACAAACAAACAAAAGAAGTACTTGGGCTTTTGATTCTTCTAAGCAGAAGAAAAAATGGGCCTCCTGAAAAGTCATCGGCTAAAGTGAGTTTTCAGTGACTTTCCTTCAAAAAATATCAATTATAATTGCTGTATTTGATTGGGAATCTGTGTATTCAGCATATACTATAGACCTTCACCCACCTAAGCCACAAAATGAATTATGTGTTCAATATAACAATAAGATGTATCATTTTTTATGACACTTTATGTGGTTTAAGTGGCAGAGGATATGAAAAGCAAATGATAAAGAAATATATGAATAAAACATTGGCATTTGGAAAACATATAGGTAGAGTGGATATGTCTTATGTAAATATGCAAAACAAATTTCATCCCAGGGTATATACAAAAAAGGAAATATCATCTAAGACTTGCGAGCGAGAGGATGTGCTTGGAGAATGGAAATCTCATTAGTTTGATTTAAAAAAAATAGTCATCGGGAGGGAATGGCACCTAGCAGAACACACAGAGGGAGGGTGAAATTTGTCTTTGAAGTCAATAGTACTTACAGAGACAATCTAGGGTTATTTCAAGCTTTTTACTTCCTGAAAGGCACTGTGTTCCAAAAATGTGTCCAAAGTGTATGATAAGATGGTTGTATCCATGTTTTTGTCATAGTTATAGAAGAGTTTTGGATGAACTGTACTTCACAATTTTTTTTTTTTTTTTTTTTTTTTTTTACATCAGACAGGTGCAGAATTAAACTAACGTGGAAGTGTGTTACAACTGCAGCATCCCTCAAGAAATATAACTCATAAAGCAGTATTCCAAATGAGGGTTTGACTAATACAACCCATGTGTCAACCGTAAGATCTTTGTTTACCACAGCAGTATCATTCATCCCTTTACCACAGAGGTCCAGTCTGTGGGGGATATGATCAAATAACATGCAAATTATTTTTTTGACACACACAATCATAATTATGAATAGCATTTGCATGGTGTCGAGTTGTATTTAATTGTCTTTCGGGCTCATTCGTAGCTTGATGACAAAGCAATCTGACAAGTCGAGCTTAATGAGGTAAACCATGGCAGTTAATCTGTGCAAAAACATTTACACAAGATGAGTTCATGCAGATGAGTAGATATGAATCAATAATTATGTCAGATCACTTTGAGTTCATGCAGATGAGTAGATATGAATCAATAATTATGTCAGATCAAAGATGTTATTATCAAAGAAATTAACATTACCTTTTAGGATCATTTGTCATGAATGCATTTCAGACCATTTAACAGCAATGATGATGCAGAAAAAACTTAATTATTTGCACTTATTTGAGTCAAATATCTTGCTATTATAATACTGCACACACTTATAGACATTTATAGTTTACCAGCACACGCACACACACACACACACACACACACACACACACATTTACATTTGAGGTGCTCCATTGTGGTTTGATGTCTGTTTTTTCAGCAATCATAGGAATCAGAAAGAATATGAAATTTGCCGTTCAACTTCCTTTTACAATGGATTTTCCTTTGTGCTGTAAATTAAAGTAGGTCCAGCATTTTATTGCTTCAGGACATTTCAGTCTTGCATAATACATTATTCACTCAGGTACAAGCCTGACAAGGATCTGAATGATGAGTGCATCTATTCATTTATTAATGAAAAATATACATCAAACTTCAATAAAAGGTTCTTTACTTTTGTTTGAGATCATCATCATCATCACCAGCAGCAGCAACAGCAGCTCCCACCAGCAGCCACATCAGCCACTATGATATAAAAAGCCCAAAATGGGGCGTGTTGTCACAGCCAATGATGGATTCAGGGGGCAACACTGAATGTTGATCAAGGTGAGGCATGGAGGAGGCCCTGCTTGTCAGGGACCCGCCAGCATCCCCAGGCAATCTCTGCAGTCAGGAGATGGAATGAGCACTGCTCTGAAATCCATCATGTGCCAACTACGAAAAGAGCATTGATAGAGAGGAGACGCTGTCCCCTAAGTGAAATCATGTGACTAATTTAGGATTTCCAAGCTGGTGGCAAAATTTCAGGAGAATATTTTGTTAAGGGCATTTGTTTCCTAATGCTGAATAACTATATTTTTAGCTCCCAAAAAAGAATTAACAATATCCTGGATAGATGCCTTTGTGTGTCTTTGTGACACATAGTTCCAGTACCTGATTGGCATTTTAAGGGCACAGTTCACTCAACATGTGAAAATTTCACATGTTGCTCACCGTTACAGCAGCTGAAGCACTAATAAAGTCAGTATCTCAGTATCAAGTAATTCTGGTTAGCATGGCAAAGCTTTGTTTTAACTTTCTTTAAAAGCTAAAATGGATGGAAATATAGTTGAAAATGAACAAAACCATAGAAATTTTCCAAATTCAAGTGTCCTGAAGCAAAACACTCTGCTTTATTTTTTAAAGTCCAATAACACATCATTATTTTTGAGATTTTCTGGACTGCTTCTGCACAGTGTCAGTCGTCACTGATAAATTCTGCTTTTGTTTGTTGTCAGTAAATAAGTACCATAACCAACAAAGGGGACAGTCAAATTTTAGATGATACCATAAAAGACTCGGTGTTGCACTGGTCATATAAAACAAGCTCATAATGTTAGAAAATCATCATAAATGTGAATATTCCCCTCTATATTCTACTGTTGTAGTCATATCATTTGGCCATTTTTTTTTTTTTTTTTTTTTTTTTTTGGTCATTTTGCTTTTCTTTTTTTTATGTCTGACTGCAAAATATTTCACCCCACAATAAATTTTATTTTCAACTGTGAAATTCAGTTGGTGCTTTGAAGAAGCACACCAGGATACCACAACTCCAAGCTGCAGGGGACCTGAGCTTTGTGAGTGGGAAAGTGTAATCATTTGGCCTCAGATCATTTGGATTATGCTGCACAACCTGCTGGGCATGCTTTTCTTCTTTAAGCACTGTTACTATAGGAAATGCAAAACTGAGGAAATAAAGGACTGCACACAAAACAGGTGTGAAGATAATTAGGCTATTTCTATATGCATACACTTTCTCATATTAATTCACTATTTTAACCAGTTCTAGTTGGATCTTAGCGTTACAATTTTAGACCTTGGTTGTTTTACCTATATATTTTAACAAAGTAAAGGTTTTAGCTATCA
>VXCM01009920.1:0-12875 GCA_014773175.1 Lucifuga dentata | reverse complement strand
TGGTCCAGGGTGTCATCTCTGGCTCTCCTGTCTCTGCTGAATTAGGATCTTGTATTGGTAAAGGCCTATTAGGATATCCACAAGCTGTGTGTAGTTCTCACATGCTTTTCTTCTTTCTTTTTAGTTTGGCTGTTTGTGGCGATGTTGTTAGTTCTATGGTGTAGTGTCCTGATGACTCCTAGCTTGTGCTGTAGATGATGGTGTGAAGTAAACAATAAGTATTGGTCTGTGTGAGTGGGTTTTCTGTAGATATCAATGTTGAGTTTTCTGCTGCAACCAATGTGGACCTCACAGTCTAAGAAGGCTATCACTACAGCTTATTGTCTATAGTGTCTTCTCTTGTGAATTTGATGTTGTTGCTGTGGAGTTGATGAGCTCCGTGAAAGCTTCTAACTCCTGAAGTTTAATCTTCACCCAGGTATCGTCCACGTATCCTTTGTAGGTGAAGTATGTGGTTTTTAGGCAAAGTTACAATAGAATACAGATTTGGTATGAAGATAAGGTAAGAAGACCCAGAAAAATCTTGGAGGCATGTCCATGCTTCATAGACACCAAATGTAAATTTCTTAACTTGCCTCACTGGAATTCTTGTGTGCTTGATTCTGTGCAGACTGTGTTGTATCAAGCCTTCACAGTGGTAGAGAGTAACTGTAAGCACAATTTTATCCTAGGCAATGGATGAGCTACATCACATCCTGGAGCTACGTCACATCCCTTGAGTCTGCATGGAGGTAAGTTGCCATTCTCAAACCCATTGTGATCTGCTCTCCTGGAAGACAACTGCCCTGCACGTCACTGTTTTCATGTCACTGTTCTACCACACCTGATTGAATGGAGACATATGACTCAGTCATTTCATAACACTGAGATTTACAATCATTTGTGTTAGAGTACGAAGACCTGAAACATACAGGCCAGTGGTCCTCCAGGAGCAGGATTGGGAAATGCTGTTTGGACTTAATGTTGCCTTTTTTTTNTCCCGTCACTTTTCCCCTCACCAACTCCACCACCAAAGCGGCTCGGGAATGCCAGTGAGGCACTGCTTTATATCCTTCAGGTGAGAAATTTTGTTTTGTCCTATCAGTGTAGACACTGTAATATGTCCTTACAGTTGCTAACTTGCTGCTGTTCTCTTGAAACTCTTCTAATCCACCTTGAACTGATTTTCCTTGTCATTCAATTCTAGCCAAAGGAGGAGCCATCACTTTACTTGGAGAAGCGGCCTGTCTACAGCCCACTGTTGCTCTTCAATGGAACAGCCTGCATCCTCGCTGTGGGAAACATGCCAGTGANACCCCCCCCCCATCTGTCTGCCTGTCTCTCTGTCTCTCTTTGTTGTAACATGCCCCTCTCTGTCACAGTAATTTGCATAATGAGACTGTTGTGGAAGTTCTATTTAAGTTGCCAATAAACTTTGATGGAAATTTCACTTGCAGGCCTGGTTGTTATTTCAGGGAAATCAGTTTCCTGTTTTAAGATGCATCTCCTTTAATTCTACCTATTTCAAGATTAGCCAACTTGTTTCAAGTATTGGGGAAATCATACTCCACTAGTATTATTTAATTTCCACTTAAATAAGTAATTTATTTTCTTATTGCTTGGTCTTAATTTTTCAGTACTAAAATTAAGAATGCAACAAAAAATTGAACTGAGAATCATTTGCTAATATTCAGTGTTTTTCACTTATTACTGTGCTGTGGAAAGTCTGATCTCAAGTAATTTAATCTAAAAACCAGCATTTTCTACTTATTTCAAACCTTTAAACACTTATCAGAGCCTACTTATTTCTAGACTGGAACAAACTTATTTTAAGATTTCTTGTCAAGTAAAATTAACTAGCTGCATGGACAGATAATTTCACTTGTTTTAAGTTGTTTTCTCCTCAAATTTAGTGTTTTTTTTTCCTAAAATTTAGCTGGCCTTTTTTGCAGTGTAGAACATTAAGCCTGAAGTTATAAGTAAAGCTTGCGGAATGGCTAAAATGAAAATGTTTCATCATCTGAAAAACAAGAATATTCTCAATTTAAGCTGTTATCTAGCAAGGTTTTGATATTTTTTTGTGCATGAGAGTAAATTTTGTCCTGACAATGGCACTAAAGGAAATGCTGAAGAGTTGCCAAAACAATAATATTCATCATATGGGGACCATAAATAATATCCACAGCAAATTTTGATTAATCGAGCCATTCTTTTTTAAGATAAATATGAGATATCCTGAGCGTTGTCATCTGCATACAAGAGCACTGCCCTCAAGTAAGATCGCAAGTCCTGAAAAACTACAGTGAATTTGTGATTTATAAGTGAGAGAACATGTATCATGTAAAAGTTTTCTCTCACTTTTACTCTTAAACATCTTGTTCATTACTTGATAAACTGTTGGATTTTATGTCTGATTTTTTTTTTTTTTTTCNTTTTTTTTTTTTTTTTTCCACTAGAATCAAAATGGGTTCCAAGGCTTTCATACTTCTGTTTGGAGCCATGTTCATCTGCTATCAGGTAACGAGTAAGTCTTATGGAATGGAAAATGGAAAATACAAACAGAGATGGGTGGAGTAGCCAGAAACTGTACTCCAGTAAAAGTATTGTTACTTTATGATAATAGTGACTCCAGTATAAGAGTCATCACCAAAATAATTACCTGAGTTAGAGTAATAAAGTATCTATTAAAAAGATTATTTGAGTAGTGAGTAACTTTGATCAAGCTTATTCTTTTGAATAATCAAGAAGCTATAAAGTTTTTCGTCTGAGGGAAAAAATGCAAAGTAGCCATATGCACCTTCTAATACAATCCAAATCATATCATATAAAGGAACAACAGACAGTAATAAATCAAATATTTACCACATAACAAATCATGGCAATTCTGGCCTGACCCCAAGACAGTTAGCTAGGTTTGCTTCATGAATTTTCTCAAAATAGAACAGGAAAACTTGAGTTAGCATTATCAGCCAGTAACTAGTTAAATAGTTAACGTTGCAGCTTACCACCACGTTTCCTCTACTTCCATGTTGAGTTGTTAGAAGCTGAAATGTCTCCGCATTGTTAGCTAGACAAAGACGACAACGCATTATGTAGCTGTTGGTGGGGGGTGGGGGTAGTATGGCCAGACAAAAATGCCAGTGATGCCAGGGACGAATAACTCCGTAATTGTCTGCTGTATCTCTGCGCCACCCTTTCTCTTTTTAGAATCCATTTTTCAGCTAAGCGCCAAGAAAATTATGAAAGAAAATAACTTGTTTGCTTAGTTTAAGTTGATTTTAATTAATGTTGTATTGTGCAGTGCAAAGGCACTGGCCAGCCCACCTATCAAGCCTATCAAGCTGTGTCAATCCATCATTGTTATGGAGATGATGGGACCCTGAATGTGACTGGACCAAACCAAAGCAGAGTAGACATTCTCACACAAACAGTGGAGCAGTCGGTTTCACTTTCTCCACTGCAGTGGAGAAAATGGAGAATTTTTACTCGTTGCATCGGAGCGATGTCTCACAGATAATAAAAAAGTAACGCAATGAGAGCGACCAAATGTAACAAAGTAAAAGTATATTTTTTTCTTAATAAATATACTCAAGTATGAGTTAAAAGTATCCTGCAATAAAACTACTCAGTAAAGTACAATTTTGTGAAAAGTTACTTAAGTAAATATAACAGAGTAAATGGAACCCGTTACTACCCACCTCTGTACAGAAATATAAAATTCACAAATTTCAACTTGACACAAGTCTGATTTAGACCTATCAAGAAAATTGTATTATTATCCTCTATTGTATTTTTACTTTCTCTAACATATGTTGTGTGCCTGTCCTTGCATTGCAGGTCTTTGCAACAGGTGAGTCAACTACATTATCATGTAGCCATATTGGAGCTCAGCAACATTTTCATGTGAAAATTCCATTTGAAATTGGCCGGTCCTTTGTTATTATCTAAGGATAGCCCAAGACTCTGGCTTCTAGTTTTTTTAAATTATTTTCTTTAATTCTGTATGTTTTTTTTTTTTTTTTTTNTTTTTTTTTTTTTTTTTCAAGTTTCACTTGTTTTTCCCATTTATTAGTCACAAGTCCATAAATATTGGCCCTTTGAAAAATGCAACTAACACTGAGGAAGGCATAACCATAACAACAATGTTGTCTAATGTCTTTTGTTTTCCACTTTCCAGAGCATGACTTAGTTCGCCTTTCAAACAAAACTTAGTTTGTTTGGTTTCAAACAAACCTTGCTTTTTTAATTGCTATAGCTTCTCATGACTTTACAATATATTTGAACAATGCAATCATATTCAAAGTATATTGTAGTTTAATATATTGTTAATGCGGTATTGCGTTGCTTTTTAAATCCTACAATTCCTCTGAAAAATGATATCCATGCCAAATTTTCTTTTTATTGTTTTTGACTTTCTGGTCATTGATTCAAATGATTTGTAATGTTACTCCATGAGCGAGACAAGAGATTATTTTTTGCTTTTTCAGGTTTTTCCATGTTTTTCATAAATTGAGTACAATCCTAAATTCTAACACTTAAA
Organism: Lucifuga dentata; assembly: GCA_014773175.1. Classification (NCBI taxonomy): domain Eukaryota; kingdom Metazoa; phylum Chordata; class Actinopteri; order Ophidiiformes; family Bythitidae; genus Lucifuga; species Lucifuga dentata. The sequence continues at coordinate 8,356 of VXCM01009920.1, read as the reverse complement.
CAGCCTTCTTGTTAAAGTAAAGGTAACAGTTCTTACAGTAAAAATCTCTGTTGTTGTAGGAGATATGTACATTGCTGAGCTCATGGTGGAGAGTAATGTCACACTGGAAGCCGTGACTGTCCTTTTAATTCTGAATACAACCTCTACATTCAAAGTAAATGATGGAAATGGAGAGTTTCAGGTGAACATCCTACAGCCCGAACTGGTAGCAGGTATTGTGCTAAAACATGTTTTGATTTTTTTTTAAAATTAAAATTAGCTCTTCTTAAATACAATGTAGGGAAATGTGGAAGTCGGGGCATGCAACATATATCAGCAAAATATTATGCAGCGTAACTTACTGATTCAAGCAAATTGATGTTATTATTCATGAAACTATTGAAATCCATGTTTACTTATATGTAAAGTCCTAATGGGATAAGTGGAATGGACTAATTGTTCAAAACAAAAACTGGTGTATGAACTTTCGATGACTGCTGAATGAGCCAATGCATTGGCCTTTAAATTAACTAATGATTGTTTCTTCTTCTCTCTAGAGTGTCTAATTGTTGGAGATTCGACCACTTGCAACTGCTCTGCAGGCTTTGTTTGGAGCAATGACGTGTGCTACAATACCACCACTTGTTGTCGTGAAACTCCTTGCAACAAAAGTGTGACCCACTTCACACCGCTGTGTGTTCCCAAAGTCCAAGGTAACAGACCCAAATCTCATTTCTATATTTACTTGATAACACTGCAAATTTGAATTGTACTAGTTTTTTCTGTTGAACTAATCATCATGTAATGATGGAAAAGAAATGTAAACTCTGTAATATTCAGAAATGNTTTTCTGTTGAACTAATCATCATGTAATGATGGAAAAGAAATGTAAACTCTGTAATATTCAGAAATGCTTTCAGATTACAGCACTTCCATTTGCTTTGTGTGCATAATGTATTTATTTTACTTCCTCGTGTTTACAATCAACACAGTTCACATCAATGGATCAGTTGTACTGAGTACTCCGATCTTGGATTCTGTTGAAATCAGTAATCAGGTACATCAATCTCACCTCAAACTTGTACTGAAAATGTCAGACATATTGTAGTTCTGCTTCTTAACANGGTACATCAATCTCACCTCAAACTTGTACTGAAAATGTCAGACATATTGTAGTTCTGCTTCTTAACAAAGTTCTGACAGGTTTTTTTATTTTTTTTTTTTACTTATTCATCTTCTACACATTGGCACTGTCATTATTCTTTTATATTTCCTGATCCCTCTATATCTTTGTTCACAAACTTAAATGTAATGATACCACACTCTTTCTTTTCACAGCTTTTAAATGCTTTTCAACAACTGAATGGCTTTGAGGGCCTGAATGTTACTGGTCGAAGGTATTGCACTTTTAAAAGATGTTCATTATCTGAATCATTTTACTTTTTGAAGTCTTGCATTTGATGTGTATATATTACGGTCAAATTAAAGGTGCTGTCGGCAAGCTTGAAAAGTGGGCGGAATCAGACCCAACAGCTCCCTCTCCCCTCTTCCCCCTCCCTGCCTAAGTCACCTGCATCCTGCCTCCTCAGCTCCTCCCACAACAGAAGCCTCTCATAAACATGAATTCTGTTATGTTAGCAAATATGGAAGTACTCCATTTCTCAATGTGTATATGTGCTCAACATTTATCCACTGAAAATATTAAAATGAAAAAATGAAACATAAAAATATTGTAATGTAACAGGAGTTTTAGCGGTCAGCAGCTGCCTGTAAACTGAAAGCTTAGCCTACAAAGGGAATTCTGCACAAACAGAGGCAGCCAGGACACAGAAATACACTCCACACAAACACTTCACCAACTCTCTTCTTTAAAAAAAAAAAAAAAAAAAAAGGCAACAAAGCATGATACCAACATTGTCCGAAAGTGTCCACCACAATTACATCAACAATTTTGTCATAAAACCTATTTATAACCATTTATTTCTCAGTGAAAGCACAGCTGCAAAGTGTAATATTTTGTAAAAGGCTGTGCAGGCTAACAAAGCTAGCCTTATCCTTGACAACTGCCCCATAAAACCCATTTCTCATGTTTGTTTTATACATGTAATGCATCACAATGAATTCTAAATATAGTGACAGAGTTTCTGTAATGATGCTGGACAACGTAGCCACCAACGAAACACAAACAGAGAACTAGACAACAGCCTTGGCCATGTATGGGACAACAGCAGAAACCCAAACATAATGTGCACCCTATATCAGTGGAAATCCCGATAACATCACTTCTTCATACTGAGGATATTTGTAAAAAAAAAAAAAAAACAAACAAACTGCAAATTAAGATAAAGTATGCACCTGTCCAGCAGAAATGTTGCAGCTCAGCATCACTTTTCCGAATCGCTTGTTTACTAGTTATGTCCGCGCACAGCTGCACAGGCTGCCGTAAATGCAAATGAGACATCATTGACAGCACCCTGAGGTGCTTCTTGGTGCTGATGAGTAGAAAAATTTGGGGCCAAATGTTTTCTTCAAATCAGATTTACTCCAGTCAGAGGAGCCAAAGAGGTCTGTTTTTTTTTTCACAGATCACTTAATAAATAAATATATATCTACCAGAATTTAAGGTGATCAACGCAGGAGCCATTCACTATAGCATATAGGATAAAATCAATTAATTGAGTTAAAACTACATTTGTCACAGTTATAAAGGGTTGATTCTGTCTGCACCATTAACCACGTATCTTTTGTTGAACGTTTCCAAATCTTTAAGGGAAGGTAACACCATTGCTGACTTTGAGGCAGGTGTCAGTGTCTTCTTTGAGACTTCTCGACTTCAGACACTACTGGATCAACTGGAATCGGATATCGGGGGTGAAATTCTGGTGGACACTCATGGTCAGTAAGTAAAGTGTTGCATTTTCTAACATGTCATGATGATGCTTTCTTATGTATGTTGCAGTCTATGCTACCAATAGAGCACAATCTACTGTGTTTTTGTTTTTCTTGTATTCTAGTTAGGGGTGTCGCGATATACTGGCATTGACAATAACCATGATATTAAAAACTGAAAAATTGATATTGTTAAAAATACACGACAATATCATGTAAATAATCCAGTGCCTCTTAAATAATTTCTGTTTCTTTCCGTTCTCACTTTGTTTCCCGTCTGTGTCTGTGTGCCCAGATCAGTTCAGATTTTCTATAGATATTGCAATAATATTATCGTGAATTATTTTAGCCACGATAATCATGGAGTGAAAATCTGATATTGTGACAGCCCTAATTCCAGCAGTGGATCATGAATTCCTCAAGTAATTTTCAAGGAATTTCAACCTCATTTTCAAGACACTGTCATGCATCAACGTATTGGTCAAGGGAAACTTTATAGCCTGATGGTGGCACATTATGGGAAGCCTTAAATATACACACCAGATTTAATGGCATTATGACCAGTGGTTATAACTAGGGATGAACGAGTACACCATTATCTGTATCTGTATCCGTACTCGGAATGGGCAGTGCTTAAACCGAAAGTGGGAGGGGCTTAAACTGGAAGTTTGTATTTTAAGCCGAATATAGATATGGGTTGATCAGAAGTTGCTATATTTATTGTTTATTAGAAAACTATTTACAGAATAAGTTTTTTTTTTTTTAATAAACTTGAATTAATGAACTTCAGTGAATCAATGAACACAACACATGCAGTATTAAGAGGTATGAAGTAAAATGCATGAACTAGAGTTTTCATACTCAACATAACTTTCTTTTTTTATTGATTTTTTTAAACTTTTTTAAAAATTAAATTTAAACAGTGTGATGCTTGTGTGTGATCACAGGGCTTTTTTACTACCAAACTTTTTAGTTTTTTTTTTTTTTTTTNTTTTTTTTTTTTTTTTTCTTTTTTTGGGGAGGGGGGGTATTTTTTACTTCTGCAAAGTAAAACAGTGTTATGTGGTGTATGTGTGTCAGAGAGAGAGAGAGAGAGAGAGATTGTTCTAATAGCCCAGATTCATAAACCGTAGTACATGATATTCGCTATACGCAAATATCATGGAGCAACCACACTCCCTCATTCATAAATGCCTGTTAGTGACATATTTTAGTGTTTCCCTTGAAAAAGGCATTACTGTGATGTTTCCTTATTTACATGTTGTGGTAGCTATTCATAAAACAAACCCACACACACAAAGTAAGACCTGCCTCATTCTGGTGGTAAATTTCAATGGTATGAAATCTGGGTGATGTTTAAAACTTTATTTGCCTCACGTATTAGTGATCAATAACTTTGATAAACTCACTCAGCTGATCAGTCAGTTTTTAAATGGTGAACTCACACACAAGCTCACACACATGCTCTTGTATGCTCTGCTTCACCTGCTGTGCTGTGCGCATCTGAGTACCTCACACACATACACCCCTCTGCGAGTGCGATCACATACTATGGAGGCATGTGTCTGTGTGTGGCTGGCCTATCATGGAACAATGTGGGCACAGCTACCCAATAAGGATTTTCCTTCATTGCAAGTACAGATATTGACACATTTTACTTGGATGGTACTCGTGCTCGTAAAAAGTACATTATCTGAAAGGGATACTCGTTTCATCCGAGTACTTGGCTCATCCCTAGTTCTAACCCTAAACCGAACCTATAAACCTTTCCCTAACCCTAAGAGATCTTGCAGTAGATTAATGTAAAAACAAACCAAACAAATGAACAGGAGCGGAAAGAATAATAAAATATGTTACTCAAGTAAAAGTGCTGTTACTTTGAAATTTTACTCAAGTCAAAGTAAAAATACTTGTGTAAAAATTTACTTAAAAAAAGTATTTTGTTTAAAATGTACTCTGAGTAAAAAGTACTGAGTTACATTATTAACAAAAAAATACAAGAATACATACATTTTAAACAATTTTGCTGCAATGCTTTTCAAGTAAAGACTTAACATTACTTTGCTACGATTTTAAAATGTGGTATCCTGGTGAGCATTCTAATATTGATTTATACTGCTCTACATTTGGGAGGAAAAAAAAGAATTGCAGTCAATTTAACCATTTATAATATCTGATGAAAGAAACAAACATTTAAAAAAAAATCCATACAGAAACTGCCCATCCTACACATAACGCTATTAGCAACTACCGTTAATCAACACTAACCTGTGCATTTTTCAGTAACTTGCCAAACTCCAACCCAGAAACAAGTGAAAACACACTATTTTGGAAATAGATGTCAAAGCTAGTGACTAGTATGAATAATTAACAGGTTAAAGTTAGCTAATGTACCTCCACATGCAGGTTTGATGCTGAGTTCTGATAAGCCACTAACTCCACGTTTTTCAGTAAGCAAAGTTTGCACGACATGATGTAGCTGTGTGCTTTATTCATTATAAAGCAAAACTGGTCACTTAAATGTGACTAAGGATTGTTTTCTTCTAATTCGTTCGTTTTCTGGTCTTCTGAACTTGTTCTCTCCATCTTTAGCATCATGTCTATGGCTTTATTTTATTGCAGCCACTGCAGTTCTCTACGTTTTTTTGTCTCTGACATTTTTTCTTTTTAACTCTGTAACAGATGTCAATTAAAATGTGCTGAAAAACATCACTTTTAATTAAAATTACTTAACTATTTTTTTTAAAAAAGCTCCTCAAAGTACAAGTACAGAAAAAAACGACTGTTACATTAACGAGAGCAAATGTAATTCATTACTTTCCAACCCTGCAAATGAACTAACACTACTCTTCTCTGTATGTATGTAATATTGACTCCTCATGCAGGAATGGTTACCATGGAGGCCCCAACAACATTATTGTGCTATCTCTCTGAGCCTTCACTGAAATGNCAGGAATGGTTACCATGGAGGCCCCAACAACATTATTGTGCTATCTCTCTGAGCCTTCACTGAAATGTACATTTAAGGAGCCATCAGACAGTGCTGGCTGGAACATGAGCAGGACGAATGAGCGTTTTGAACTCAACACTGGTAGTGTGGTGCAGCTGAACCACGGCTGTGCCATTTCAGAAAACCAATCTTGTACTGAAGTCACACTCCGTAAGGTTACAGGCAGTTGGGAAGGCAAGTACAGAGGCTCCACTATGCCAAACATGTTTTTTCATCTCTGAATAACACTCTTAAACTGTAGAAGAGGTCAGATTTGGGCCCATTTTAGCTGTATAGTAAAAAAAATATCTACATATTACTTGCAGGCATGTACGAGTGTGGATTCAGTAAAGGGTCAATCAGACACACAGCCAAGGTCAAGCTGACAGTGGCATTACTGCCTGATGAGATTTTCATGAAAATTAATCCTCTGACAGTGGACTGTTCAGAGAAAAAGAGTAGTGATGTCATTCTGGTGGAAGCCACTGCCACCATCAGGAACAGCACAGAGAAGTATCGGGTTGAAGGATTCCACAGAACAAAATCTCTGGGTCTGCTAACCCCAGAATGTAAGTCACCAATCTGACAAATCAATCTTCCTTTCTTCCATCTTTCTTTCAGTATTTATGACTATATAAACATTGTGCTTCAGCATTGTGTGGATGTGAGCTGAATTTCTTTCTTTCAGTATTTATGACTATATAAACATTGTGCTTCAGCATTGTGTGGATGTGAGCTGAATAGAGCAAACTAAATCAAAATATCCTTTTTCTTTTAAAGTAAGTGAGTCTAACATCATCTACACCATCAAGGCTTCCATCAGCTGCGAGTACACCACCCAACCCCATTATGTCAGCATCACTTTTGAAAACAAGGTTAACCAAATAAAAAGTGGAAGAGTGGATATTCCAGTGATTTATGGTACCTGCATCTAAAAAAATTACAGACAAACNAAAAAAAAAACAAAACAAAAAAAAACACACTTATAAATACAGCTTTATTTGTATTATCTTCTCTTGAATTTACTACTCACTTCTTATTGTTTAGCTGGTCAAGTGTTTTGCAACAGCGATGTGCTAAATGGCGTGGAATGGCCCAAGACCCCAGCTGGAGACACGGTGATTAATGAAACATGTGAAGAAGGACGAGTTGGCTATAAAACACGCACTTGTGACAAAAACATTTGGCAGCCAGTGTTCTCCTACTGTGTCAATGAAAAGCTGAGCAAAGTTCTGAATGCAGCAGAGGTGAGTATCATTACAATTCATTCAACTTTTTTTAGCAGGGATGTATTTTGTTTGGTTTTGCTGCATCATTACAAATCATGATATTGTTTTTTGCTCTCCATATTTTTAGAACTTCTACAAGGGACTTGGGGCTACCCAGGAGGTGGCTCTAGATATATTTGCAGGGCTTAAAAACAGCTCCAAAACCAGTTCTGATACAGAAGGCAGTATGGCTGACCTAACCGCCTCTATCAATGTTCTAAATACGATGGCCAGTGCATCAGAAAATGTTGTCTTGGAAGAATCTGTCTTCCCTGTGAGTCCCTGTAAATTACTATTATTTTAGTGTGTTAACCACACATACAGCCTCAGTTCCACTGGTCATATTTCAAATATGAGCTTAAACTCAACAGCTTAACTCTCTGTCCATAGTAATTTTTGCACCTAAAATGCTGCATTTAAATTCTTTATTAGACAGGAAAAACTTTGGTTTATGAAAAGCTAGACATTTTCATGAGGTTTATAAACAAGAAAAACCTTGAAAATGCCCAGATACATTTTTGTTGCTTACAGGAGAGGGCTGTTCTTGGGTAGAATTTTTCGAGTAACAGACACAAATCTGGTTAAATTAATGAAATACTTGTTCTTGACAACACTGAAAACACCAATTCAACATTCAGAGTCTAGATTTTACACAAGTGAACTAAAGAAATGGCTTGTCCAAAAGCAAATTGGAGCCGGATGTTCCAATCAGTGAGGAGGGATTGGAGATATAGGTTGTTCACCTGCCTACCGAATTATTAAAAAAAAAAAAAAAAAANAAAAAAAAAAAAAAAAAGCAAAACAAGTCTTTTAATCAATTCTAAACATTTCTGCAGCTCTTCTGCCGTTAGCCTTAGTTTTGTTTTCACCTCATTCGGACTGTATATTGTACTTTCGGTGTGATCTTTGCTGTGGTTTTTTTTCCATGTTACATCAGTTATCCTCCATGTCCTCCGAGGACTGGAGGACCAAGAAAGTCCTCCAGTCCTCAAGAAATCATTCCAAAACATATTCAAGTGTGGCCAGGCGAAAAACAAGGCTGCGTTCCTGAAAAGTGACATGTTTGAGATGCACTGAAACACTGACATCTCTTTGTAATCTATTCTTATAGGATTTCATTCAAACAGCAAGTTCGATGCTGAATCAGAGCTGGGATGGGGTCAATGCATCCACCAAATCCACCATGTCGTCAAATTACCTTCAGTCTGTGGAGAGTCTAGTGAAGAATATC
>VXCM01009919.1:0-17051 GCA_014773175.1 Lucifuga dentata | reverse complement strand
TTCCTCATCTCTGCTGGAGTTTCCTTTGATGGAGGCGTCGTTGCTGCTGGCTGAGACCTTTTAGCTACTTCACGTTGCTGAAAAAGTTCTGTTTAAGTGTGATGTGATGAACAGGGCTGCTAGTAATCAGGTCTGGGTGTGTTGAGTCCAGCTGCAGCCAGTTATCAATGCAGTTTTTTGTATGTAGTAACTAGGGGGGTGAATACTTTTTCACACAGGCCTAGTTGGTATTACATAACTTTTTTGCTTTAATAAATAAAATTATCATTCAAAAACTGTATTTTATGTTTACTCAGGTTGTTTTATGTTAGATTTTGTGTGAGGATCTGAAGAGTTTAGTATCAGATACACACAAAACGAGAAAAAAGCAGAAGGGGATCGAACGTTTTTTCACAGCACCGTACATGTCATTTGATAAACTCCAACACAGATTCCACAACGTTGCAGCAAGGAAAAAGAAAAATGAATCCTTCTGGTGTAGCCGGATCATATTTAGTTGATATTTAATAAGATGTTGAAGCTGGTTTTTTACACACCGTTATTATTCTCCAGAATTATCCAGGAGAATTGAATTCGTTTTTCATTTCACAGGATTTTTTCAAACTGAAGAACTGAAGACTCACGACTCATTGATGGGAACAAAAATAAAGTCCTTCTGGAACAGATCCACGTGCCGAGTCCACGTCTTCACCCTGTTGTGCTTCCGTTTCTGGATCCTGAGAAATTAACGGAACATCGAGTTAGTAACGAGCATCGAGTCAGTAACGAGCATCGCGTCGTGCTCGGGTGTGAAACGAGCATCGGACACTTACGGCAGGTTTGTCGTGTCGGCAACGTTCCTCCGCTCTCTCTGGTTCAGTCTTTTATAAAAGAAGGAGCTGAACACGTGGATCCTTTGTGCATCTTCTTTTTTCAACTTCTCTAAAACTAAATATCTGACATGGAAAAACAGTTTGAGTCACAATTCAAAAAAATTTAAATCTATAAGTCTGCAAGCTTTAACAGTAGATAAATTCCCAAGTTTCTAATTTCAGTAACCAGATTTTTTAAAGTTTGTTTTCCAGAATTAGCAGTGATATAGAAACTGATTTTTAATCTTTTTTTTTTTTTTATTTTACTGTCAAATGACCATACCACCCATTTTGCATGTTTCAGCTTAATATATTCAATTTTCATACACGTAACGTTACTGACAATCATTTTCCAAAGCATACTACTGGAACGGTGAATTAAAAATGTTTTTCCTACCTTCCAGACCTCCATTGGTTTCAGTTCATTCTGGTATTAAAATCAACTTCTTGATACCTGAACCGTTCTTGGGATAGGTAATCCATCATCACCAACAAGACATTTTAGAAGTTATGTAATTTTAGCGTTTAAGCTCAGTAAAAAGCGTGAAGTGAATGTATGCCTCCACTGGGGAATATAGTCCCAAAAGAAGACCTGTGTTTATGGAAAAATTTAAAGGACAGTGACTTCATAAGGCTGCGTAACATTGATTTTTATGGTGGGTGTATCGTTTGAATATTTGATTTTGAAAGATTTAGACATATGGTTTTATACTTTGGGAAATGATTGTCAGTAACGTAACATGTATGAAAATTGAATATATTAGGCTCAAACATGCAAAATGGTTGGTATGGTCCTTTAAATGAGTCATCCTGTGTCGTCAGAGTAAACAAGCTATAAAAAGCCGACTTACTTTAAATAAAAGTCTATGATAACGTCGTTGAGGAATTCCCCGTCATTAAGGCAGTGGAGGTCTTCATTAGTTACTAAGATGCCGCCTTTGGCAGGAGAAGGAGGATAAACCATTAGCCTGGAAAACAAACAAACAAACAAACACTGGGTAAGCAGATATGAAGTCAACAGAATCAAACTGCAGCCATTTTCATGCAGGAATCAAATTCACAATGTCCTCTTCTTCTTCACGTGTCCTCTGGGCTTTCTTGCTGTGAAGTGATAGTGCTAACCACTGAGCCACCGTGCCGCCCCACTGAGGAGATCAGCGTTTTACTAAAGGCTGATGACTTAGTCGGAAATCTTGTTGAGGAAAACCTTGTTTATACCTTTTCAGACACCTAAATGTGGGATGAAAACCCACCAACATATAGAGGGGAAGGCTGGTGTTTGTGCTCATGCGTTTGTTTTTATAATCTCGCAATTAATCAAATAAACGGTACGATGGTGCAAAGTTTTGGTTCGTTCACAGGAATTCGGTGTCTTCTGTGTATTTCTGTGATCTCCACTTAAGGTTCTGAACAGGGATAACAGTGCACAGTTTCACTTTTACTTCTCTCTCACTTCGTAGTTTCAGATCTGTTGTTCTGGTCTGAATCAGGGACAAAATCATTATATCAACCCAAAACCTTCAAATCTTCATGCCATGGCGTCCCTTCATGGCTGGCTTCATCTAAAGTAAACAAAACTCTTCCGCTTTGAGCCTTTATTTCTCATTCAGAGGATTTTCTTAGTTACGTTAATTATACGATACTGAGACACTCACTTGACGATTGGTCCAGAGAAGGTGGGCTGGAGGTCAGTCATGTCTTCGTCTTCATCTTCAAAGAATGTGCTGGCGTGCTGGCAGGTGGACGTCCGTGTGCGTATGGGCCGGGTGGTGGGCGTTACCGGGGTGACTTGCGTGACGTGGGGGACTTTGCTAACTGGGGTGACTTTAGTAACCGGGGAGACCTGCATTACTGGGGTGACTTTAGGGATGGTTTGTACTGGCTTCGCCTGCAGGAAGAGAACGCAAATTTGTGAGGCTGAAATAAATCAATAACATATCAGTAATAATTAACTTCTCTTTGCACAGCTCTTAATGCTCGCTAAAGGACCATACCAGTGATATTGCAGTTAAAGCACAATAAATCTGACCTGCATGCATGTCATGTTACATGACCATTTTCTAAAACATAAAACTGTACGTAAGTTTTCTTGTTAATCAAATCCTTTAGTCTTTCAAAGTCAAATGTTCAGGTGATGCAATCCTGCTTGTTATCTAAAGCACTAGCAACATTTAAAATTTTCGATGCTGCTGTGCACACACCTTAAAATTCAACGTTTCGCCTGCTAACACGCATGTCTGAATGTAGAAGGCAGGGTCATTTTAAAGGACCATTTTGCATGTTTGAGCCTAATATATTAAATTTTCATATATGTTATGTTACTGACAATCATTTCCCAAAGGATAAAACTGTATTTCAGCTTTTCTGATATTTTGCAAAACCTNAAATCTCTTAATCTTTCAAAATCAAATATTCAAGTGATACACCCACCTTAAAAATCCATGTTTCTCCTGCTAATAGTTACACAGCCTTATGAAGTCACGGTCCTTTAAATTTTTCCATAAACACAAGTCTTCTTTTGGGACTATATTCCCTGGTGGAGGCATACATTCACTCCACACTTTTTATTGAGCTTAAACGCTAAAATTACATAACTTCTAAAAAAAAACCTGAATACACGTCTTGTTGGTGATGATGGATTACCTATCCCAAGAGCGTTTCAAGTATCAACAAGTTGATTTTAATAGAGAATGAACTGAAACCAATGGAGGTCTGGAAGGTAGGAAAAATATTTTTAATTTACCGTTCCAGTAGTATGCTTTGAGAAATGATTGTCAGTAACGTTACGTGTATGAAAATCGAATATATTAGGCTCAAACATGCAAAATTTCTTGCCGCCTTCTCCTGGGACTATATTCCCTGGTTGTTGGCCCGGTTAAAGAAACTTCAACAAAACAGTTTAGCAGACACCATGTTCTCCGTGATGGATTTTCTACCTCAAGCACATTTCAAGTCTCTACTAGCTGATTTCAAAAGTGTTTCAAAATGAACTGAAACTAATGGCTGTCTGGAAGGTAGGAAAAACAATATTGCAATCTAGTATTACAAAACATTCTGCTGCTCCAGTAGTATGTTTTGGAAAATGGTTGTCAGTAACATAACATGCTTGCATGTACTGTATGTACTGGGCTCGAACGTGCAAAACCACAGGTATGTTCTTTTACCACATTTTCAGTCACTGTGCCAAAATCTGGAATTAGAGGTGCTTTAAGAAAATCAGTTAAAGTTATTACATCTTTCTTGGACTTTGTACTTTTTATGTCTGTAATCTAAGCAAACTGGAAGTGTTTCTGTGCAGGAAGTCACCTTTTCCTCCTTCTGTTTGGTCGCCTTGTTGTAGTTGACCAGTCGGATATTCGCCTCGTCGAAGGTCAGCTTGGTGGGAAAGTTGCTGAGGTTGTTGGTGCTGCCGATCTCGCCCAGGATGTCCTCCAGGATCATCTGCTCCTTCATCGTCAGGCCGTTCTCAAAGATCAGAACGATGTACTTCTCATCAGACTCTGGCAACGGGGAGAGGAAGGAGAGTTTTAAGTTTGTGTTCGAATGAAGTCGGGATAAAATATATCTGCTGATCAGAGAAAAGTCAAACTGCATTTCTAAAAGCCCAGTTTTATTTTTCACCATATAAATTATGCACTGCACATGAAACTGAAGAGGTTAAATAGTTAAATTACTGTGTTTCTCTACTGATTTTAATTTTTTTTAAAAATGCCATCCACAAGTTTTGCTGCTGTGATTACAAATTGTATTTACACTGTAAATGTGTAAATCGTTTTTAGCGTTTCCATTTTCATTTCCATTCTAGTCTAGTCAAACAACAAATATGAAATGGAGAAACAAGAGCAAAAATGGAAAAAAGGACTTTTAATCCTTTTTTTCTCTAGATTTTTTTCTACACTGATAAGTCTGATGCCCTCGGAGTGTGAAAGAATATTCCTCTTAATGTATTTTAATAACAAAAAAATATATAGAACTTTTTCATCCATATATATCTTTCTCACATTTTTGCCTTAATTGGAGTACAGACAAAAAAATAAATAAATGGCATGTAACCATAGTGATAAACAGTCATAGGATACATGTAGAAGATTTTTTTTTTCCATTTGTGTAACTGCAATAGTTCATAAAAAAAAAAAATTAAAAATCTTAAAATCTAAAGAAATCAGAATCTGCACCAAAAACAAATGACTTGTTCTTAAAGGACCATACCGGTGATCATGCACGTTTGAGTCCAATATATACAATCCACATACATGTTACATTACTGACAAACGTTTCCCCAAATATACTACTTTAGCGGTACATTTTAGACTGTTTATCCTACCTTCCAGACTGTCACTGGCTTAATTGCATTCTAGTACACTATAAAAATCAACTTGAATCATGCTTGAGATAAATAATCCATCACAGCAAACAACACGTTTGTTAGGTTTTTTGCAAAGTAACTTTATTTAACTGATCCAACATGGAGCTGTATAGAAGATGATGTATTTATCCACCAGGAAATATAGTCCCAGGAGAAGATGCCTTTTATAGGGAAATTAAAACGTGTCTTATACATTCATGCATAGGTGTTAGGGTGAAACACTGAATTTTAAGGTGTGTATCACCTGAACATTAGATTTTGAAAGATTAGAGGATTTGGCAAAATAACGGGAAAGTAAAATACAGTTTTATGTTTTGGAAGATGTTTATCAGTAATGTAACATGTATATGGATTGTATATATTGGGCCCAAACATACACAATCGCCGGTATGGTCCTTTACCAAAAGAGAACAAACTACGTCCTCCGCAGTGGAAGGAAAACACACGTATATGTTTCAGGTGTGTGGAGGGCTTGTGTACTCACGGTCCCCGGCAGAGTCGTACCACTGGCCGCCTTTCTCTCTGGACATTTTGAGCTGCGTTCGGAGGCGGAGACTCTCCTCTGGTGTCGTCTGGAAGAACAAGACGGGGAGTTTCCGGACGCTGCACCACTCGCAGCTGATCAGCTCTGACGCCTGCAGACGGACGTCCTCTTTTTCGTGCGGCTCCGAACCTACAAACAAAATACAACCGCTTTCATCTCTGACGTTTTGAGATGGTTAAATCGGAGTAACGGCAGCTCAAAGATCTCCAATCGCTTTAACATCGGAGAAGACAAAAATAACCCTCTGACTCAGCTTGTTTTTCAAATTTCCACGTGAATGATGCCAAAAAAAAAAAAAAAAAANAAAAAAAAAAAAAAAAAAAGCTCCATAATTCAAACATACTGTGACAATTCTTCAGCTCATATTTCAGCTTTATTTCCTCAACAGACTGCTTGCATAAATCAATCAATCTCCCTGTACGTGACCCGAAAATGTATTATTACTTGATTGAATTTTGATATAATTTGATGGCCTGTGTATTCCTGAAATATTATTTTGCAATTTATTTCGACTCTTACTTGTATTTCCTGTTAAACAGGAGTTTATTTTGAAAATCACGGCTGCTATGAGAAGTAGCTTGATAACCAAAAATGTGGAAATAAACCAGAAATTATCACCTCCTTCCTAATCTACCTTTTGGGTAAAATTGCAAATGGCGCCGTCATATTCAGGGTGCCATCACATTCCAGCATCACCGGATTCAACATCATCTGGTGCTTTATGTGAAAAAGAAAGCAGGAGTTGCGTACCTTCAGTTTGAAGCTGGATATGCTCAATGGAAAACTGAAAAGAAAACAGATAATTTTATTACTTCTCACGCTGGGAAAATTAACGCTATTAACGCATCCGTGTTTTACGTTCCTGAGGTTATGCTAATGTTTTTTGGTGCGTTCCAAGTTCTTATTTGCTCTTTCCTCAGTCCTTGATCCTCACGTGACCCGGACACCAATCAGGTCTGCCATCTTTAAGGACGTTCCAAAGCGCTAATTTCTATTTGGAGGATGGAGGAGCTTCATCAGGGAGACATGAGCGAGGAAACGCGAGAGGCTCCTACAGGAAGTCTGTTACCTGACAGACACGCCCCTTTACTGGAAGTCTGTTTCTGATTGGACAGATCCGATATACCGACACGCATCTTAATATAACCGCAGTTTCATCAAATATGTAAACAGAAAAATAACAGCAACATCTCAGGTATAAAATGATTCTGATTATTGATGTTTAATTTTGTCTGATTGATCATCTGATTAAAACGACTGGATGTGTGTTCAGTGCAGCTCTGAATGATAAAGAAACATAAAACAATAAAACGCTCTTATCTTACCAGATTATATCGTCAGATTGTTCTGTTTGTCAAACTGTCCATGTTCATTGTTACAGTAATAATCAGAATATTTCATAATTTTATTATCTTGTAGAAACTAAAACACAGCAGCTCCAAGCTGATCAGCTGTCACATCACTTCAGATGACGCTGAGGAGTGAAGATGTTTCATTTCTCTTAAATCGTCGTTCCTCAGCTCCTCTGTCCTCGCTTCTTTTCCTCGCGTCTTCAGTGGGCGGGGCTAAGCCACAAGGAAAAGACGCAAGTGAGGGAAAAGTGGAAACGAAATAAAAACTTGGAATGCAGCATTTGTTTTCCTCCACTTCCTGTGGCTAAAGTTATATGCTTACGCTAATTATGGAGAAGCATAAAGATCAGCCTTTTAGGTATAAAGTTGTGCTTTATAAAAAGTTAGCGATGGTTCCTGTTAAACGACAAACTCAGTCTCTCAGCAGTGTGTCGTTTTAACTTTATTCATCAAAAACACAGAAACTACTAAAAGAACTTCAACAGCCTTTTAGCATCACTTTAGCTTTGCTGCATTGCTGCACGTGATACATTCAAGCTAACGCTAGCTAACGCTACACAAACAGGACTCAGTCTTTTCAGAATAAGACAAACTTCACAAACTTCCCCTTGAACAAAGTCGTATTTTCAGAATAAAATGATTTTCTTACAACAACATGTCAACCTTAACCAGTTTCCACCTTGAAGCATGAATAACATACAAACATGTTTTAACATGTCAACCAAGCTAATTTCTGCTCTGAACTCAGTAAAAGTGTTAGTCAACCCAAAAGAAAGTTTATCGTGAAAATAAGTTAAATGAATCCATTACAACATAAATTTACTCCTTTAAGATAAAATAAATCAAATTAATTCAGTTGTTGTTCTGTTGTTTCTGTGACAAACTAAAGAAACAGTTCAATAAAGCAGATAAAACAGGGATTTANGTTCTGTTGTTTCTGTGACAAACTAAAGAAACAGTTCAATAAAGCAGATAAAACAGGGATTTAAACAGCAAATTAATCTGCATTAATTTGGTGATTCAATATATAATGATTACAAGTTTACAAGTTTCTCCTATTAATCGCGATTAATCACAGAAATCTGTGTGACAAATTAATTTTTTTTTAATCGATTCACAGCCCTGTTTATTTCTTTTCATTAATCATTTCCGAGTTCTTTTGTGGACTGATATGTAATGACTGGATCTTGATTGTTTTTCTCCTGGAAACACGCTTTGCCCTCTTAAAGAGGAAATATTAGCTTAATTTCTGTGTTCTCATTTCCTTTAAGTGTCTTTTGTAAAGCATTTGCAATGCTTTAACGTGCAAAAAAAACAACACATTGATCCATGTTTACTCTGTGCACACTGAGGGAAAACAACCTATTTTTATGTACTGTCTCTTTAAGGCTCCCTTCCCATAAAGCACGCTCTGTTCTGATTGGTCAGCCACATCAGGCTGATTGGTCAGCTGCACTGGCTCACTAGCCTCACACGTCGTACTTGGTGTGTGTGTGTGTGTCTAACCAGGTGTTGGCAGGTAACGTCACGTGTCACATAGTAACGTCAACCAATCAAATCAAAGCTTTCAGGGCAGTTCAGTACCTACGGGTTTGTCTTACTGGATGCATTTCTACAGATTTAAACCTCAAGATTACAAACTCCTGCTATATGAGGGAATCAAACTAAAAACAGAATGTCCCTTTAATAACCAAGCTGCATTTACACTTTACTTTGGTAATTCTCCAAAGTGGCAGGAAGCAGTGAAGGAGTTGTGTTTTATTGTGTTTGACTGGTTGTAAATGCGACATAAAAGATGTCGGTACTCAGGATGAACATTATAAACGTACTCACCACGACGGGCTTCGTCACCATCCTGCGTAGCGTTCCGACTCTCACGCTCCGACACTGCAGTATGATGCTGTGACACTTACTCGACAGTACTTTGGGCTTCTTTGTCCTTGGCGAAAACTGCTCAGGGGGTTGATTTCCAAACTGCAAAAAAAAGGCAGATACCTAACTTTAGGAAAAGAAAAGGTGATGCTTTAACCGTTAGGAGTCTTAAGCCACCTACAGACTCTGGGATTTTGGGTTGTTGCAGACGAAAGATGACAAACGTTGAAAGAAACGTGACGATATCTGGTCGTGACTCCAAAATGGTGGTCCTACTTGCACTGTGAGGCGGTTCAGAGATGGCCCATTTAACATTCTTGTGGCCAAAGACAGCTTGGAACAAAATTCTGATAGTGTCACAAATTTACGATGACCATCTCACGATCTGACTGCTACTACAACCTACATCTAATAACCAACCAATAGGAATCCAGTGTGAAATGACTTGCTGGCCAAAGCGACAACATTAATGCCATTATGAATAAAGCTTGAACAACAAGCACCCAACCTGAAGAGATGGAGGCAAAATGTGTGAAACAGAATTTGTGGGACTGTAACAAAGGGTTGAGTTTGGCAGCAAAAACATTTATACGACGTCTCCTCCAGCTGTTACCATGACGATCCAAGACAGACGCAGCAACAAGCCGCGTCCACACTCTCCTCCTCCTCCTCCTCTTCTTTGGAGTTTTTCAATACACAGAAGACAAAGTTTGCGTCCTGTTTCTTCCTGTTTGCTTCGTTATTTTTTAACAGCAACGCAGACAGATGAAACGCCGACGCCGCATTTTCTTCCAACTTGCATTGTAGCTACGATTCTTATTATCAGCGTCTACACATAAAACTTAACATCGTACCCAAGTTTATTAGACTCATGCCGCGCAGTGAAGCTTGAAATCAGCTTATAAGATTGCTGTAATCTTACAGTCTGGAGGAGCCTTTTGGGATTTTTGAGGGGGTTTTTTTAAATCAAATTTTTAGATTTTGTTACTGAAAATACAACAAATTATTCCTCAATAAGCTGTAGCTGTTTGTGTGAAAGTGGCACAGTAAATATGCCCTTAAAAGGAAAGCATTAAGTCACTGGGGCGCGAGCTTGATTTAAAAATGGCGGCTCCCCATTTTGGTAGAGACCTCACATTCAAACCAAAGAGTCTACAGAAGCGAGAGCATTCAGGATTCGTTTTCACGCCAAAATGAATCAGCATATCTATAAATTTGAGCTATTCTCACACTCCAGATTTATAGCTTAATATGTCAGCCTCCCCTTCATCCACAGACATAATCTGGATATCATTAGAAAGAGCAGTGTCATCATCTCGGCACTTTTTTTTTTTTTTTTTTTTTAGACCTTAGGATACACACACCAAGGTAGAAAGTGAAACTTAAATGGAGGATCGTGACGAGTGCTGAGTTTAATGCAGAGAAGAGACTGCACATTTGTTTAACATGACTGCGCATCAATGTCCAGAAATCGTGACATTTTACAGCCTTAATCAATAGGAAAATGGTTCATCTCAAAGTTAATACACGTGATGATACTGGAATGTGATGCAGCTTTGAGTAACAGCATCTGGCAGACATTCATCTCTGTTATACTATTCTGTGTTGCTTTGTGCAGTTTCCCTCAGAATTCAGACCTTTATCTCCTTCAGAGCAGCACCTGCTGGCCTAGTTAGCTTTGAGGCTTATGAACCACACACACACACACACGCGCACACACTCTGAGCTGCTGCCAAACTGGAGCCAGACAACAATCAAGTGAGAAACATTCTCAAACAACACTCTGAACGCTGAACACGACATCTCCTTTTTTTTNGAAAAAAAAAAAAAAAGAGATGCATTTGTGCAGTTTGACTCAATCATCAGCTGAACTTATGAACGTCCAACTCTTTCCATATCCATGTTCATACACATATTTATCTACATACTTATGTATACATACACACCTATGCACGATCCTTTAACTACATGTACCTATATAAAACACTTGCATGTATATGTGTGTGTGTGTGTGTGTGCATATATATATATATATATATATATATATATATATATATATATATATATGTTTTATATGTACACACATGCATATACGTCTATGTCACTCTATCTTCCATTATCAAGCCTGAGCTTTTCATATATGCCAATTCTACTCTTACAAAAAAAACAAAAAACAAAAAAAAAAAAACNAAAAAAAAAAAAACAAGGGGTTTTACATCTCTGCTTTACTAATCATGTAGGAGAGAATAAAAAAGTGACATCATGACATCTTCTAAAATTCTAAAATGTGAATTTTGTGTTTACAGCTAAAACTTATTTACCTATTAAAATGAGGAATTTTTTTTGCCGTAATTTTGTTAATTGAAAGTCTCAAGCCAAGCCTCCAAAGTATAAACTGACTGCACTTTTAGCAGTTGTACTGTAAAAAAAAAAAAAAAAAAAAAAAAGGTAAAAAAATATATATACATGTAAAATATTTTTATTCTGCACACGCAAACCTGATCCTCAGTAAAAGATGAATCAATGTGAGCTTCATTTCTACCGGTATAAATAACATTTAAACCTTAAAATTTTTTGCAATGCTTTGACTTGCAAAATACAGATTGAACACCGCTGTGCACAGTGAGTGAAAACAGGCTATTGTTTTTTAAAGTTTTCTTTTATCATAATAATCAAGAAATTTGGGGACGTCCTGCATCTCACCAGTGGACCATTAAAAATGAATAGTTGAAATTTATTATTTGAAATTTATTCATTGTTTGAAATCTAAATAATGCATTTTACAACACGCATTATTTATAGCAAATTTGAATTGAAGGTTAGTTGTGATTTGACACCATAGTTACTGGAGGTTTAACCTCCTTTCTGACTGATGAAGCCGTTTGGATGAATAGTGAAATGTTCAGAATTAAAAATCTGAATCCAGTTGACTTGACTCAGTTTTCACACAATATATCTACATGCCTGGATGACTGAGAATCTTCATCAAACCTGTTTTTTAAAGTTTTCTTTTATCATAACAATCAAGGCAGTTATACACATTATATATATTTATTTTCTATATATATTTTCACTACAACAATTTAGGGAACATTCCACAAAGTGGAACTGGACCCTTTTAAAATGTAAGAATCAGCACTGTATCAGGTTTTGTCTAAGTGTTACATGTTATAAGTGATGAGTCATTAGAATTATGAGAATAATAAAAATCGTGAACACACCTGATCTTTCATTCGGGTTCTCCGCGGTATTGAGATTTTCATGTTGACATCTTCGAAAAAGTCAGAGGTTGCCTCCTCTTGCTCGGCGACGCTCTTCACCGCCGCCTCCACTCTTCCTCCAGAGTGTGCTGGCGAGGAGTGGGCGGAGTCAGCGGGTCGNACCGCCGCCTCCACTCTTCCTCCAGAGTGTGCTGGCGAGGAGTGGGCGGAGTCAGCGGGTCGAGGGGAAACGCTGTCTAGTCTGTTGCCACTTCCTGTGCTAGCGTTGTCGGCGTCCTCTTCATCGTCACTGGACAGGACAACTGCAAAAAAAAAACCAAAAAAAAAAACAAAAAAAGTACATTTTTTATTTCCAACAGGTCTGTTTTTTGTGTTTGTTCTTGTTTCATATTGTTTTCATTTTCAGCATTTTACCAACTAACTTATTTCATTTTTTAATTTATCTTCAACTTAAAAAGAGGCATAACAGTTTTTAGGGGCATTTTCAGATCTGTAGATCATTTGTTGTAGTCTGAATCATGGACTAACATGTTGGTTTGGTTCAGTTTCACCCAAGAAAACACCCAATCTAACCAAAATCTATCAGCAAAAGTCATGTGACAACACTCTCTCTACTCATTGGACAGAAATGTCCAGAGGCGGGAAAAAGAAAATCAAAACAGGAAGAAGTTTACTATGGTGAGAAAACTTAATAAGAAGGGAAAAAAGGATTTTGAATAAAAAAGGAAAAAAAGGAAGAGGGCAAAAAGAAAAAAGAGAAAAAAGGAAAAGAAAAAAAAGGGAAAAAAAACCCAAAACAAAACTGAATAACGTGGAACATGGACAGAAGCTGAAACTGACTTAAAGACATGTGGAAAACCACATGTTGCTTCACATGATGTGATGAAGACGTGCTGCCTTCAGACGCTGAACAGGAGAATGGAGCAACATGCTGAGAGCATACAAGCACACGCTAACCTCAACACGTGTTTATCTGAACATGTGAGGTAAGATTGACGTGTTACAACACACTTCACAGTTGCTACGGCGAATCAAAGGTGCAGTTAAACTGTGGTAAAGTTTGGTTCACATTCAAAGTGTCTGATGGTTTTAAGTATCAGATGACCCAGGAGTCTAATGTAAAACAAACTTTATCACAGCTGCAGTCAAGCATTTACACAATCCTCTCTGCTTCTAGATCAACCAATAGATTTATGACCTTGTACAGTAGATGGTTCAGACCACAAACAAACCGATCCAGAGTTCCTTTAAAACCGGACCGAGACCGCTTCCTCAAAACGGTCTGGGTTTGGCTGTTTCGGTCCACGCCTGGGTGTAACTGCTGCGTTCAGGCTTGCACAAAAAAAATAATAATAAAAAAATGTACCCGAGGGGGAACGTTTATCCAACTAAACAGGCGTGAAAATGCCCTGAGGCCCCGAGGCCTTTAAGGCTGGATTTATGCTACAAGTCTTGATGCTCAATTCTGATCTTTTGCCTGTATCTGATTTTTTGTTCACCATATCTACATTTTATTTTTTTTTAAGCGGCTCATACCCGATCCCTGTGTTTTCAGCTTTGACCTGTAGCAGCAGGATGTGGCTACACATGCACACATTTCTGAGATGCATGTAAAAAAAACGCTTCATGGACTAAGATGAGAGAAGTATTTAAAATCTGATCAGTGGTTAAAACTTTCATATGCAGAGAGAAACATCTGATATGTTGTGTGAGTGTTTATCTCTCCATCAGGACACGTATGTTCATCGGTTAATCACGGAGGAGAAACGGGTGGAGTTGGAGTTTTGCTGCTGTAACAGAAGCCTGTTATCACACATTAACACATCTATTTGACATAAACACACATCAGCGTGTCTGATATATGTAGTATGTCCTCCATTTCTGTTTACAGAGANTTGACATAAACACACATCAGCGTGTCTGATATATGTAGTATGTCCTCCATTTCTGTTTACAGAGAGCATCATCATACTGATGCTGACATCATCATATGCAGATAAAGCAGAACGTTACGTAGGAGTCGGAATGGGAAGGAAATTCTGATCTGTGGATTCAGACAGCAGCAGCATTGGTGGATATCTGATACATATCTGATTTATTTCCACATATGCAAGAGACCCAAAATGGATCTGAGAATATCTGATTGCATGTGGCTTTTTACCATTTACATCTTCAGGAAGCGTGTCTGATACGTGTCACAGTGAGCAAAAAATCAGAATCAGGTGGCATGTGCGTGGTCGTGTAAATGCAGCCTAAGAACAAACCCAGGATGAGTCTCAGATCATTTGAAACTAGGACAAGTCAATCCTCAGTTCATTCACTGCAGTGGTTCTCAATCCTGGTCTTCATGGGCCACAGCATCACACGGTTCCCATCTCTCCCTGCTCTAAGCCATATTTGATTAGCTAAGATTTCACTTTTATTCCGCATGTCAGTGTAATAGTTCACGTAGCTGGACTTGTGGGGTAATTATATTCCAGTTATTTGAGTTTCTCATCACATCTCTGAAAATGAAACTAAGTAAAGATCAGAGATCAGGCTTGCTGCAGTGGAGCGAGGGCACGGACATAAAAGCGTGTTTAAAAAAAGTATCTGCTCCCTCAGTAGCAATTTCCAGCATCAGGGGTTGACATGAAGCTCCTGACCGTGACACGTGTTCATTTACCAGAACAGGAACTTGTATAATTAATCTCCCTGGCCTAATTAGTTTGGGTATTTAGAAGAAGCCTGAGTCAATGCTAAAGAAATGAACCTGGAAAGGCATTTTTCCTTCCCTGCGTCTTTGAGGCTTCTGTTGTACTTACTGGGGTCGTTGAGCTCATGCTGATGGCTCGCTGTCATCGTCTTGCCTTTGGTTGACAGTCTGGCGGCGCAGCAGTTTGACGTCCCGGGCAGCGCAGCAGGTCTGCTGTTGTTTACGGGCAGCAGGCCGGCTCTGGTGCTGGTTATTCGTACCGACAGGATCTCCATGCGGGGCGCCCGCACAGCGGAGGCCGGGCTGTAGAAGTTCTTGTTCGACTGAAAGCTGTGTGGTCCGGGGGGGGNGGGGTCGTGGCGTCAGGGTGGTGGGCGTGGCCTGTGAGCAGGGCAGCGGGGCCAGGCCATTCCCACAGTGGTGACACTTGGCACTGTCCTCGGTCAGTTTGTTACACTTTCCGCACATCACCTGGTAGAGGTTCGGCCGCAGAGGCTGTTGCAAAAACAGAAAATAAAGACGTAATAATGGTGAGTACAAAACGACAGCGTGTTATTTTAACCGAAGGCAAAGACCACTTCAATGCTACGTTTCCTTTAGCATCTTTAAAGGACCATACCGGCAATAATGCATGTTTGAGCCCAATATATACAACCCGCATATGTGTTACGTTACTGACAACCACTTTCCAAAACATAAAACTATATTTTAGTAATTTTTTGTTAACTGTTATTTTTTTAAAAAACCCTAATCTTTCAAAATCAAATGTTCAGGTGACACATTTATCTTAAAATTCAGCATTTCGCCTTCTAACACTTTTGCATGATTGCAGAAGACACACATTTTAATTTCTCAGTAAAAGTTGTCTTCTCCTGGGACTATATTTCCTGTTGGATAAATACACCATCTTCCGCGCAGCACCATATTGAATCGGTTAAATAAAGTTACTTCAACATAAAAAACAGAATAGGCATCTTGTTCTCTGTGATGGATCATTTATCTCAAGCATGTTTCAAGTCTCTACAAGTTGATTTTTATATCGTACTGAAATGAACTGAAATCAATGTTAGTCTGGAAGGTAGGAAAAACAATCTAAAATTTACAGCTAAAGTAGTATATTTTGGGAAATGGTCGTAGTAACGTAACCTGTATGTGGATTGTATATATTGGGCTCAAACATGCATGATCACCGATATGTTCCTTTAAGCTCTGGTTGGTCTGAAACAAGAACGTGTCTGAAACAAGAACCCGTTTTTGGGTTTCTTTGTCTCTGCAGTTCATTTTTGACGTTTGGCACTTTTAATTTACAGAGTTACAGCACCGTTTTCCCTTTAGATCCTCTAATGACGTTATTCGGTCTGACGCTCACGTTTTGTTGTTTCTTGTTGAGAACGCTGCAGGCCTTCTGCTCTTGTGCAATTCCACGCCACCATTCAGTGTTTATGTCCATTTATCTGGAATTCATGCTGCTGGCCTCTCAGCAACAGCAGAGATGTGTGTACGTTTCATTCAACGGGAAAATTTAGAAACATCGTCTTAAACAGCAGCTAACAGAAGCTAGTTTTGAAAAACTGGGACTCTTCAGCAGCTTGCCAGCATTGTGATTTCTCCAGACTTTAGTGATGTCTGAAATTCCCAGCCGATGCTGCTTCCTCAATTCCACCAGCCCACGAACGCAAAGTAAAAGCGCAGCAGGATGTTTCTTACCTCTGCAGCTTTGACCTGTGAGGGGAAACCGCAGCAGCCCTCTTGCAGGGGCTTCCTCTTCTGCTGGACACGCCGTTTAATGTTCAGGGGCTCCTCGTCTGAAATGTCAAACACATGATAAGTCACTCACTTGTTGATCGCATTTGATTTATTCTTAGTATGTAATAATTAAATTAGTACGCTTAAACATCAAGAGAACTTTTTGGCCCTGATCACACCAGGAACAGGAAATGCAAATTTAATTTGTGTGGCCTCCCAAATATTGGCTTCCTCGCAGTGCTGGATGCTTGGTGAAGTAGTGATTCTTGCAGGTCCAATAACACAGCAGCAGACTCAGAAATGAGCACAGAACAGAATCAACACAACTACTAATTATTATCTAACTATAAATCCAGAAATCTCTGTCTGTGGCACCAACATCTCTAGAACCCGGCACTGTATGA
>VXCM01009918.1:0-14070 GCA_014773175.1 Lucifuga dentata | reverse complement strand
CACGCAACTGAGAGCGGAACAGCACACCCCAGCACCACCCATGACACCCATCCCCATCAGCAAGCTCAGGGACATCCCCAGAGCCCCATAGAGATGTCTGGCATCACTCCAGTCCACGGTGCCCTGGGCGCCCCAAGGGCACCAAGGATGGGCCACGAGGCCATAGCAAGACAGGACGCAGGGACCCCAGCCTACACCCAATACCCCCCAGCACACACAACCACTTAGGACCGGCCCCACATGCCATGCTGACCCTGTACAAGTGATTACCCACCCTTCTCCCAAACACTTTCCGATCATATCTGAGGGTGAACTATGTGAGATCATTAGAAATTTTGAAAGTATAATCACGGATTATAATTCTCTTTAATTTCTCCTCTTCTCCTCCTGTTTGGAAAACAACATGTCATTGCAGATGCTTGACTGACCAACTCTGTNTCCTCTTCTCCTCCTGTTTGGAAAACAACATGTCATTGCAGATGCTTGACTGACCAACTCTGTGTCCGTGTCCTCCTTCCTCAGCATCAGTATGACAGC
This sequence comes from Lucifuga dentata, assembly GCA_014773175.1. Taxonomy (NCBI): domain Eukaryota; kingdom Metazoa; phylum Chordata; class Actinopteri; order Ophidiiformes; family Bythitidae; genus Lucifuga; species Lucifuga dentata. Next base: position 13,533 of record VXCM01009918.1, on the reverse strand, counting down.
TTGCTCCTCTATCTTGGCTATGGGGATGATGCCTCTCTGTCTGCTCATTTACACCTCCATCTGGACTTCTTCCAGCACCATCCAGATCCCATATGACAGTATTGGTAAGCAAATGCCACATGCTTGATGACCAGCCCAGCGAACAACATCATCATGGTGAAAGAAACTGGATGAATAGTACTTATACTTACCGTATATACTCAACTGTAAGCCGATCTCGAGTATAAGCCGAGCCCCAATTTTGACCTCTAAATTTAGATTTTTAAAGAAATCCACATATAAGCCAACCACCTGATGTTGTTCCATCAATTTATTTGTTTAGCAAATTACTTGTTTTTCTGGGTATTGTCATAATATTCCTCTGATTTTCTTAAAATAATCCATGTACTGGTAAACATATTTATTTCAGCAGCTGATTACCGTAACTGACAGATACGGGCCGCTGCAAAATGTGATGAATAAGATGTTTAGTCAGGAAATACATCATTCTAAGGTATGATTTAATCTATTTTCCGTGGGTAGTGGTAATGGGTAGTATTTNAAAAAAAAAAAAAAAAAACTCGGCTTATACTCGAGTATACAGTATACGGTACTTGTGCATAGAGGGACACAAAACTAACCACACATAATTATATTATATATATGTTATATATTTATTCTCTTTATGTATTTACTTATTTAATGGCAAAATAACCATTTGCCCATTAATACTTTGCAGTAAATGACTTGTTTCCCTTCACCTCAGGTATCACTCTNAATAACCATTTGCCCATTAATACTTTGCAGTAAATGACTTGTTTCCCTTCACCTCAGGTATCACTCTAGCGGCCCTTCTTATTCCAATCACTGTGGGAATGTACTTCAAAACCAAACAGCCCCACTTGGCAAAAAAGATCCTCAAGGTAGGAATTCTCTGGATTCTGTTGCTTCCAAATAACAATTTTACACACAAACCAACTCCTAAAGCTTACGAAAGAGTGCAAAATGGAATCTATCAGAGGGATGTGTTGTGATATTTTACGTATACTTTATTCAGTGAAAAAGCATGGACAATGTGTCTATATGCTTACTTGTGCACAGGTAGGGTCCATTACAGGATTTGGCCTCATTGTCATCGTAGTAGTGGTTGGAGGAATTCTCTACCAGTCCTCCTGGATCATCTCTCCCTCCCTGTGGATTATTGGGACCATCTTCCCCTTCATTGGCTTCAGCCTGGGCTTCTGCCTGGCCCGCATCGCAGGTCAATCTTGGCAGAGGTAAGATGACATTGGTTTGATGATGTTCATTGTGGTATGCAGTTCTAGTTTTTGTTATTCTTGAGGTTTGAGGCTCTATGGTATCCTGACTAGACAAGTATATCATAGATGAATTAATTCCTTTATGCAATAATTTAAAGCATTTCAATTAGAATGTATATTTGGCTCCATCCAGTGGACCATCACCACCTTACTCAGGGTTTGACAGCTACCCAGGTGCACAAGCTATCTCTAATGAGATTAGTGAGTGTCGACATTCAGCCATGAGTTAGACATTGTGCATTAGCTCTTTAGTTTAAACAAATGCAGGATAGTTTTTCAGAGATATGGGCTTGCTGCTCAAAGGACAGAATAAGGACAAACGTGGCTGTGATTGAGAGAAGCCTATACCTCTTATCACGTTTCACTTCCTTGCTTTGATAAAAAACACAATATACAGTTAATTGATTTTTACAAATTACTAAAGAGCTAATGAAACACTAAGTACGTACGCTAATACATTTAAGTACGTATGGAACCAGGTGAAGTATCTCATGCAGTTTATCTGTCACTGTTTCATTCAGGTGTCGCACCATTGCTCTGGAGACGGGTTTCCAGAACAGCCAGTTGTGCANGTCACTGTTTCATTCAGGTGTCGCACCATTGCTCTGGAGACGGGTTTCCAGAACAGCCAGTTGTGCAGCACTGTTATCCAGCTGTCATTCAGCTCTGCTGAACTGGAGATCATGTTTGCATTCCCCCTCATCTATAGCATCTTCCAGCTGGTGGCGGTACTCATCGGCGTGGGATGTAAGAGTTTCACAAGCAGACATGGTGTCAGTCAGGAATATTTGCCTGTATCAGTATCACTTATAACAGTTAGAAAGGTGATAAAGATGTCTCAACCCTTCAAAAACAAATCTACCGATCCTGTAGTCTGTATGGATTTCAATGCAACCCTACTTGCAAACAGTTTTATTTCACACAGGCCTTCTTAGAGGTTCTGTAGACTTGATCAGTTTGATCAGCAGGACAAAGAAACCTGCATATTGTTGCTCTGCCAGCTAGACAAGCCTGGTCTTTGCGAAATATAGAATAAACTTTTTACGAATAGGTGAAAAAAACTCCCAAAGGTTGCCAAGCCCAACACAATTTCAAATCAAAATTAACATAAAAAAACAAGTTGTAGATAACAGGAAAGCTTTATTTTTTTCTTCATTGTTAAACATGTTGAGATGAGTTAATAATGCCAAACTTTCTACTCCACAGGCTACGTCGCATACAAAAAGTTATGTGGTCGGGATTCAGGTAACATGGATCTTGAATCTCCATCCTTGGAGGTTCACTGTTTCATTCAGGTGTCGCACCATTGCTCTGGAGACGGGTTTCCAGAACAGCCAGTTGTGCAACATTATTGTCCAGCTGTCGTTCAGCCCTGCTGAACTGGAGATCATGTTTGCATTCCCCCTCATCTATAGCATCTTCCAGCTGGTGGAGGTACTCATCGGCGTGGGATGTAAGAGTTTCTACAAGCAGACATGGTGTCAGTCAGGGATATTTACCAGTATCAGTAGTATCACCCACCATAGATAGAAAGGTGATAAAGATGTCCCAACCCTTCTAAAAAAAAAAAAATCTACCAATCTTATAGTCTGTATGACTACACACACACACATCCACAGTGTCCCATCCTCAGTCATTAGTTTAGAAGTTTTCAGTCTGGTCCTCAAGTACCATAACACTGCACAGTTTTCATCGCTTCCTGCTCTACCCACACCTGATTGGCTAATTCTTATTTGACCAAATATCAGAAATATAGAATAAACTTTTTACGAATAGGTGAAAAACTCCCAAAGGTTGCCAAGCCCAAGACCATTTCAAATCAAAACTGACAAAAAAAAAAAAAAAAAAAAAAAAAAAAAAGTTGTAGATAAGCTTTATTGTTTTCTTCACTGTTAAAGAACATTGTTGAGATGAGTCAATAATGCCAAACTTCCTACTCCACAGGCTACATCGCATACAAAAAGTTATGTGGTCGGGATTCAGGTAACATGGATCTTGAATCTCCATCCTTGGAGGNATCGCATACAAAAAGTTATGTGGTCGGGATTCAGGTAACATGGATCTTGAATCTCCATCCTTGGAGGCTGGTGATGATGAATCATCAACAGATAAGGACTGTGGCACAGAGAATGCAGGCTTTGAGTTGGATAAGAATGGTAACACCAAAGAAAAGGGTAAGAGTGCAATCAGTGTAACCCAGATGTGAGAAAACTGCTCCGTTAAACCAAAGAGTATGAACTGTCAGCGTGAACATTCATGGCCATCACATGACCAATCACAGCAACGTGGCTCAACCGTGCGCACACACACACACACACACACACACTGCTCTCTGCAGGCTGAATGTGTGCTCTACAACTCCTGTCCCACTCTGAAGTTAAGGAAGGTTTAGGTAGACCCCATCAGTTCCAAGAATTATGTTTTTGAGTGACTGACAGGCCAACCTTAATTGTAAGATGTGAGGGTCCCAGTTCCCTGAATTTATGCTTATGTAATGATAAAAACAAAAAACTTTGTACATTTCTTTATAAGTGTGTTTCATNCTGAATTTATGCTTATGTAATGATAAAAACAAAAAACTTTGTACATTTCTTTATAAGTGTGTTTCATTTTATAAGGTGCCTTATCTATTTTTCAAAACATAAAAATGATTGTTACTTATGTAGATAAACAGTATGTCCATATGTAGACGTTTCCTTTTACTGGCTTATTAGTGGAAGGTAAAACTCAATGAAATTTTGTACCGTTTATGGTTGATTTCTGAAATAAGATCCCAGCTTTCACTTGCAAACCAACTTACACTTTCACTTAAAATCATCTGTTTCCTAAATTCTAACCATCTAATCTATTCACTATTGCACACTTATCTTGTGCAAAGTCACAGAAGGCTGCCCTGAACCCCAGCATATATTGGTCTGAAGATTTGTACATACATATATGTATATATATATATGGTCTCTAGGAAAACATGGCTTTGATAGGTAACGAGATACTTCTATTGGATTATGTAATTTACACGTTTCATATTTCTTGAGTTAAACTCACTAGTCAGAGTTGAGCACCCACATTTTTTGTTGTCTCTTATCAGCTCTCAGGCCAAATCACTGGTTACCACCATGTGTGGTCCATGAAACCTGATTCAGACCAAGTCAAAGATAAAACTTATCTTAAGCTTTTCTGCCTTTCCAGTATCTCATACCAGACTCTATTTATAAGTAAATACACAGAAGTGAAAGTGTCAGGGAATAATGGGCCAACAGAGATGTAATCAAAGTTCAGTACTGATTCACACTAATGAAACAGATAAGGGAGCGCTTTAACATTTTTTTTTTTCTCAAAACTAAAACAAAAAAAGTTTATATTCCTGCTTATTTATGAGTAATATTCATTCTTTAATTTATTTGTCTTGTGCATATGTGTCAAACACAATGTGCAGTTTATATATTTTATAAATGTATAGGCATGTTTCACAAAGATGGAAATTACCACCTCAAAACTAGATTATGTAAATGATTGCTGTTTTACTAATTTAGTCCTTTCAACACTTGGATTTTACAAACTTTCTGTACTGTAACAAACACAATGTTATAGATCACTCTGCTTTCCTACTGTATGTATTTTTTGGTTGAATAACTTAAAGTATTGTAGCTTTTGTTGTAATAATTTTAATATTCTGATATGAATGAGTACTTGTGTCCAATTAAATAAACATATTATAGCTTTTGTTGTAATAGTTTTAATATTCTGATAAACATGAGTACTAGTGTCTAAGTCAATAAACATATTTTGTAAACCATACCTTTTGTATATTTCAATAAGGAAATACCAGATAATGACTTTGTGCATGCTTATTGTAGTTACAATTATTGAAGATCATACTCTTTCACATTTTAACAGAATAGATTGATGAATTTATATAGAATTTTTTTTTTTTTAAGAATTATTCAGACAAACCTGTTTGAACTGTTTAAAGCAGGGGTCTCCAATCTTTTTGACACAGAGAACTACCTGGCGCGATACACTTGTAGCCAATCCATCACAGCTTGTTTCCAAGGTCGTGACTGTTGTATTGCTGTTTAGATGCAGCTACAGCTACGCAGAGCACGATGAAAGCGTTCACTGGCCCCATTGGCAGCTGGGTAGTAGACTGATGTTCGACTATGCACTATTCCTCTTTCATGAATGAAAGGTTTCAAGGGATCTCAGCACAGGAATATGATTCCTAATATATGTTACCAGCTGGAGAGTAGGTGGAACGAGAACAGTCTATATTTTCTAAAGAAAATGTAATGTGTGCTTGCTGCTTGCCAGGACTTCCTGTACTGTTGTTTATGAGTCTGTGTGCAACATGTACACTCCCATGTGCATGTGTCTGCAAGGTCTGTTTGCTGTACCTCCCATAGTTTGTAAGATTCAGGCACTTAGAATGTGTGTCTCTTCACTTTGATGTCAGTTCACTGAAGTGATGTTTGTTTACGAGCGGGGGAGGGGTCTCAGCATGTCCCCATGCACTTTCAAAGGAAAAAAAATCCTGTCGTTTTTTCAAAAATCACCTGTGGCTGTTATAGCGCGACCATCAGCTCAACTGATGACTCATTTTTTGCACACGTTTACTGCATGTCCACCAAGTTTGGTAACAATAGACTAATTTGTTTATGAAATATAGCAGGTTTTGTTGAATGAGCCGCACCCACTCAACTTTGGCAGCCAATTGTAGCAAAACGATATGAAATATCAAACAACATCAAATGGAACTTTTGTTTGCCTTGGTCCACAGATTACACATGCCAAAGTTTGTGTCAATGTAGCTAAAAATGTAGGAGTAGGTATGAAAAAACTGTTTTGGAAAAAATTAAAAATGCTGGAAAATTTCTTCAGGTCAAAATGGGCGTGGCCTGTATGGATGGATGCGTCTCAATCCAAGAAACCCAGAGAAAGACTAATTTTGAATGTAGGACACGGTTCAAAAGTTATAAGCCAAAATGCGAAAGTGGTTATTACAGCGACCATCAGGTCAATATGTGTAATCTTATTTTTGCTTATAAAGCGTGACAATATGAATCTAACTGCTGAGTTTTGTTGCTGTAGCTCTTATAGTTTCTGAGATAAAAAAATACTTGAAATAGCTCTCCATTCATTCTCTATGGAAAAAAATTGGCCAGTTTTTTGCGATTTTTATAAAAACCACTAGTTGGATCAATAAGAAAAGATATAGCACACTTCTCTGTATCAGGCCACACAATTTGATGTGTAATATACAGAGTTGGGCCCAATCGTGCAGGACAAGTTACACGCCAAACTTTCGAGAAGTTTGCAAAACAGCATAACAGTATGTGTGCTGCCTTTGGTAAGCACACATAATCCATCCTCACACTCACGGACAGGCTCATTGAGCAGAGATACAGACACAGAGGGCTGAGCTAAGAGCCAAGAGAACTGAGAGAGCCGTGAGAGCCAGGAGAGCTGAGAGAAATCGCCATTGTTTAAGTGGGGGAAGAATGAACAACAGAACTTGCCTGAAGGGATTAAGGCCTGCTAGTTGCTCATTTTAGGAGGAGATTTCAGCTCAGTTTGTCTCTCAGCATATTGAAAATAAACGGAAGCAACCCCACAACCTATTATAATGATTACACAAGCTAACTGTAACAGCAGGCTTGCTGATGCAAGGAAGTATGGAGGTGTGTGGCGGCCGGACTTTATGGTGTGCGCCGCAGCCTGCCATAATTTTGTTCTGCATCCTTGTGAGCTAGCTTTATTTGCTGTATGGGGTGGGTTGAGACCATGCTGGACCGGATCATATGCTGCCGCACCCAGAGTGTATCCTGCCGCACGGATTACTTTTTACCGGTATAGCGCAATTCGAGAACCGCTCATCCAAACAACTTCACGCATGACACTGCACATCCATGGGTTCTGAGCAATAAACTTTCCAAATATCAACTTCATACAGTGCCGGGTTCTAGAGATATTGGTGCCACAGACAGAGATTCCTGCCTTTATAGTNTCATACAGTGCCGGGTTCTAGAGATATTGGTGCCACAGACAGAGATTCCTGCCTTTATAGTTAGATGTGCTTAAGGGCGACCAATAGGCTCCTTGCAGGCTACAAGGTGTCCATGAGCATGTTGGCAACCCCTGGTTTAAAGGATAAACAGTAGACCCTCTGGTTTTTATTCTGTTATAAAAACCAGAAATTACAGGTTTTCCTGGAAATATTCAAGTAAAATCTTAATTTTACAGAGCACTTAGGCCCAGAACAAGGTCAGAAACATTGCTTCCAATTATAAAATCAGATTTTATTCTGACAGTTATTTAAAGTCCAAATGGTGTCAGCAAAAAGATTGACCTAATTTATTCAACAAACATTTCATTTAAATGCTGTCATGTGATGGGAAAATTGTCCATCTGTAATATAAACCTACTAACACTTCAGAGCCAAACAGTAATATTTGGCTGAACCAACATCCTTGTTTTACACACTCTTCCTCCTTCTGAAGGGTGCTCCAAAGGTGCCTTCATTTGTCATTGAAAACTACAGAATTTTCAGATGCATACACAAGAAAATTTGAAACTTGGTTGTATTTTCCAACATCTTCCTTCATCTAAAACAAAACAATAAATATTTCTATGATTAATAAAATAATCATCTAAAAATGGGTACTTTCATTATTATAATTAAATTATTATAGTATTCTTAATGATAGTTCTTTAGAAAAGTTCTCCTCAGCCTTTTTAAACTCTGATCTCTCTGTTTACGCTACACTGGCAGGTTTTGATGTAAACAGACTTGTTGTTCCATTTTAGATAATGTTGCTCTGCTTAAGGTACGAAAAGCTAATGCCTACTGTACCCCTTGGACTAATGAGGACATATGTAGTTTTATAACTGCAGGAGAACTGAGAGGCTGTCGAAAACCACCAAACTTCAAATGCATTATTTACACTTGAAAGATCTGCTAGCCAGCTATAACATCATGATTAAGGATGCCAGAGCTGCCTACTTTTCCCAGCTAATTACAAAAAGCAAAGGAAATCCCAGGGTTTTATTCAATACCATCAATAGAATTGTATCCCTTACAGTCCCTTTTATTCCTGGCTTTTCGTCCTCGGACTGTGACAGGTTTCTTTCCCATTTTGTTGCAAAGGTCATGGATATTTTCTCGGGGATTGTTTCCTTTCCTAATTACTCCACAAATGACTTCCTGCATCAGCCTCTGCTTTTAGATCATTTCGCACCATTCGCATCATTTTGTCTCCCTTCAGAATCTCCACAATATAGTTCACAGTATGCCCTCCTCAACATGTCCCCTCGACATATTACCCACTTCTTTCCTGAAAAATATATTTCATGTCATTGGTTCATGTTTAGTTTCCATTATCAATAGTTCCCTTAAAAACTGGTTCTGTTCCAGCGTGCTTTAAAAAAGCATTAATCCAACCTCTGCTCAAAAAACCTAAACCTGATCCCTCTCTTCCTGAAAGCTACAGACCCATCTAAATTATTGAGAAGGTGGTATCTAAGCAGCTGTTGGAGATCCTGGAGACTAATGACATTTTTGATAAATTCCAATCTGGTGTCTAGTGGCCCCCAGGCTGTGGAATAGCCTCCCCAAGGATATAAGACTGGCAGAAACTGTGGACTCTTTTAAGCGGCTTCTTAAAACATTTTTATACATAGAGGCTTTTAGCTGATTTGGTTTGTATTTTGTTTTCTGTTTTATTTGTTTGTTTTAATTTTTGTTTATTGTGAAGCACTTTGTGACTTTTGCTCTTGACAGGTGCTATATAAACAAACTTTACTTACCTCATCTGACCTTACCTTACCTCATACATCTTATTTTGAACAATGATTCCATAAAAACCTTACTAAAAGTTAATTTTTAATTTTTAAAGTCGAGTTTCCCTCCCAGTTTTATTTGGCTTTAGCAGAGAAAACATAAAGGCTGGTAGGAGCTTGTCATNCGAGTTTCCCTCCCAGTTTTATTTGGCTTTAGCAGAGAAAACATAAAGGCTGGTAGGAGCTTGTCATTGTCGCTGTTGTCCTTGTGGAATCGGAAGGTTTGCTGCATCTACGGACACCAATCTTTTCCACTGTTTCTCCTCTTTTCTCATTACATTCTTCACAATATCCACAGCAACAACCACAATGTCTACTGTCTGCTTACCCAACGCCACAGTCTGCTCAGGCACAAACTGCCTCACTCATGTCAGCAACATCAATGAGACGCTGAGCAGTGTGTTGGGCATAGTGCTCACCGTCTTGCTTGCTTTGGTCATGTTTTCCATGGGCTGCACCGTCGATGCCAAAAAACTGTGGGGCCACATCAGGAGACCTTGGGGCATTTTCATCGGTATCCTCTGTCAGTTTGGCATCATGCCTTTCACGGCCTTTGCCCTGTCGTTGGCCTTCAGGGTTCTGCCTGTGCAGGCTATTGTCATCATCATCATGGGCTGCTGTCCTGGAGGCTCTGCTTCTAACATCATCTGCTACTGGCTGGACGGAGACATGGACCTTAGGTAAGGAAACAGACGGCATTACTTGCTTACAAACTAAGGCAGGATGGGGTTTTTAGAGTGCANATGGACCTTAGGTAAGGAAACAGACGGCATTACTTGCTTACAAACTAAGGCAGGATGGGGTTTTTAGAGTGCAAGAAAAAAGAAACTCATATATTCAGTTTCGTGTGAGTTCAACTAATTTTTCACAGCTTTAGTTGTTTGGTGGTTGGCAGGATGACTAGATAAGCTACCAGGGTATGTTGGTTGGATGAATGAGAGTCTTTGTGTCTCTCTTCAGCTTTGTCTCTCCTCCTCCTCTATCTGTGTCTCTCTCTCTCTCTCTCTGTCTGTTACTGATCTATGAGTGGAAAATGTTAATATGGTGGATGTGAATATAATTTTTCTTTTTTTTTAAATATATATTTTGTAATGGACTGTAAAATTTTTAGGCTCATTAAGAAGCTTATAATTCCTCAATTAAAGTTCAGGAATGTAAATCTGCAAAACATGAGTTTCAAGATTTATATCCAACAGTAACTGTATCCTCCTGATTCTTTCCGATCATATCTGAGAGGGAAACGTGAGATTAGAAATTATGAAATTATAATTCCATCCATTTTTCTATCCATCCATTTTCTAAACCCATTTGTCCTGTTGAGGGTCACGGGGGGCTGGAGCCTATCCCAGCGGTCATAGGGCAAGAGGCGGGGTTCACCTAGGACAGATCGCCAGTCTGTCGCAGGAACCCACACAGACACGGGGAGAACATGCAAACTCCACACAGAAAGGCCCTGCCCCGGCCGGGAATCGAACCTTGTGCCGCCCTTATAAAATTATAATTACGGATTATAATTCTCTTTAAATTCTCCTCTTCTCCTCCTGTTTGGAAAACAACATGTCATTGCAGATGCTTGACTGACCAACTCTGTGTCCATGTCCTCCTTCCTCAGCATCAGTATGACAACTTGCTCCACTATCTTGGCTATGGGGATGATGCCTCTCTGTCTGTTCATTTACACCTCCATCTGGACTTCTTCCAGCACCTTCCAGATCCCATATGACAGTATTGGTAAGCAAATGCCACATGCTTGATGACCAGCTCAGAGAACAACATCTGTACGAATTAGGGGTCGACCAATTATCAGCCTGGCCGATTATCGGAGTTAATGTGCAGAGAAACGGCAGCTGTGCTGGAAGCTTCACACTGCCCCACACTAGTTTTTAAAGTTTAAGAGGAGACAATGGTTTTTGCACATCATAGCGCTGACCACACTATGTTTAGTATGTTCAGAAATTCTTATTTTCTTTTTTGCTTCAAGTCTTCAAGCTTTTCTTACGTTTCTTTCAAACAGGATGAGTAATCACCATTATTTCTGCTGACTAGACTATTTTTTAGATACTACACCCAAAAGCAAGCATCCTGTAAATCCTGCTCAATTGTCTAAACACAGGCTGATATAGTGTTTAGATAAGTAAATTGACTAGTTCATAAATGTTGTTATGTTGATGTTTATGGAGCTTTGTTTTTTTTTTTTTTTTTTTTTTTTTTTTTTTTTGCTTATTATATTGTTATTTATTTTGGAAATGTATATTTGTTAATTAGTGTGATTGCAATGATGTAACCACAGTAATGTTGTCTTGCATACTTTCTACCTTTCCTATCAATTTTGTTTTTTTTTTTGCTCATCCATACCGCAAATAGCATTCATGCTACACATACCATGCATGCGTAATTTTATGCAATATCCTGCTTTTTCATAAAATCAGCATACTTTTACATACTTAAAAGGATATTAAAAGGATTTTTTGCAATATCGTTAAAAGGATATTGCAAAAGAACTACTTTTGAAAAAACATTTGTCCTGTATCTCCTCCTATATGCTTTAACATACCAAGACAAGTCATATGTTAATCCATGCAGAATTCTTTGTAGAAGTGCTGCTTCTTCTATTATTGATATCTACTATACTTTATGAATTATTAATATTTTTTTAAAATCCCATAGACAATTGTGTTTATATCTCAAAAACTATAAGTAAAACTTCATTCAGCTTCTAAAATGCACCATATTAGTCACTGATTAAATGTACAAATGGGTCCACGTTGAAAAGACATGGATCCATGATCGTTTATGAAATTTTATGAGTCATAAATATTAACGATTGTGTATTGTGTCCAATTGACATTAATGTATTTTATAGCTGAGGTGCTATGTACAGTAGAAATTCAGTTTAAATTCCTATGTGCTCATTATTGCATGCTAATTGACTTTGTAAAATCTCATAACTTTTACAGTTTATGAATTATTATGAATTATATATTGCATTATTTTCTAATGGGCCCATTGACAGAATGTATTTTATAACTGAGCTATTATGTACAGGAGAAACTCTGTTTAAATTGCTGCTCTATTTGCTCATTCTTACATGCTAATTTACTGTGTAAAATATCATTTTAATGACATTTACCATTTATGATTATGAATTATATATTGCATTATTTTATAATGGGCCCATTGACAGTAATGTATTTTATAACTGAGATACTATGTACAGGAGAAACTCTGTTTAAATTGCTATGTGCTCACTATTACACTCTAATTAAAATCTCATTATGATGAAATTTACCATTTATGAGTTATTATGAATTATATATTGCATTATTTTCTAATGGGCACTGTAATGTATTTTAAAATTACATGCTGTGTACAGCAGAAACACCATTAAAACTGCTAAATATAACATACAGCAGCCAAACTTAGCAAACATGTTCATCATCTCATTCACTACTAAGAAAACAAAACTTACACCAGTCAGCCTGATGATGGTGCTATAATAACCGCTTACACATTTTGGCCTATAACTTTAGACCTGTAACATATACACTCAAAATTCATTTTCCGCTGGATTTCTTGGATCTACATGCATCCATCCATACAGGTCACGCCCATTTCTGCCATTTTGAAAATTGTCAAAACCAGCAGACAATTTTCTTTTTAAGAATCAACACATTCAACATGTTGACCATTCAACATACAGCAACCAAACTTTACAGATATGTTCTTCATCTCATCTACTAAGAAACCAACCAACCAAAATCTTACTAAGAAAACAAGACATGTACAGTTTATGAATTACAGTACAGTTTATCAGTTGTTATGACTCATATTGGGCAAAACCCTAAAGTAGTGTAGCTCATAATAACAAATGCTTAAATTCTGCAACACAATCATGCTACTGCATTGCAGTCACATGCATTTTCTTCAGAAAATGCTAATATAGTTATTTTTATCTAATATTTCAGTTCAGTTACTAAGGAATGCTGCTAGGAGCTCCCTGCACTTTATTTTTCAAAATCTTAAATACAATATTTAAAGTAAGTTTTGTATTGGAGTTGTGTTGCTGTAAATTCTGACACTAAAAGTTTCATTTTTATTGGAAATGCATATTGGTTCCAAATATCGGTTATCGGTCTCCTTGAATACCACTAATCAGTATTGGCCCTGAAAAAACCATATCGGTCGACCCTTAAATGGCACTAGGTTGTGCCATTACATGGTAAAAGAAACTGGGTGAATAGTACTTACAGTGCTTAGAGGGACACAAAATTAACCATACATATATTATATATTATATGTTATATATTTAGTCTGTTTATGTAGTTACTTAATGAATAACCATTTGCCCATTAATACTTTGCAGTAAATGACTTGTTTCCCTTCACCTCAGGTATCACTC